>CM029023.1:141688816-141752194 GCA_016801055.1 Panax notoginseng
TTCATTTTTACCACAAAAATATATCCCTCATTTATATCCACATAAAATAAATATTCTTTATCATATGAATCAATAATTAATTATTCACAAATAATATTACAGAATCACATTTATGACAACCAGGCCGTTCCCAGGAAAGAGGGGGCTTTCCAATAAGGATTTCTCCTTACTGGCGCGCAATTAGATGACCAAACCTCTCCTTAGACAGAACTTTCTAGACATTGCCAATAATGTTATCTAATATTATTATTCAATAATATGAATTATTGATTGATAAATGAAAATACTGTGCAGCAACAATTATTGAAAAAACAATAATATAAAATATCAACGCAGCAATTATTGAATCAATAAAATAAAATATTGAATTAATAACTACTGTAACAATTATTGAGTAGTGCCTTCTTACGTAAGAATCAATAATTGGTGCAATACCGTGTGCTACTGTTTTTTAACCACCGGGGTATTCCAACAGTATTTAACGGTAACAACTACGCCGTTATTTATAAACAACTTATACTTGTGTTTTCTTCATCCAATCGCTTTCCGTTTATGGGCCCACACAAGGCTGCCGTCGTCGTACGAATATTCCCCGACAGCAAGAATATTCCACGACCCAACCGAATATTCACCGACCAAAAATAAATATTTTATAACCACTTGCTTATTTTGCAAATTTGCACATTTCACCCATAACCAAAGTATTATATCAAATTAACCCCTTATTATCCACAATAATATTTAGAGAAAATTTGATTTTTATTCTTTATAAGTTGGGGTCTTACAACCTCCCTCCTTATGAAATTTCGTCCTCGAAATTGACGTACGTACCTGATGTTTCAAAAAGGTGAGGATACCTCGCTTTCATTTCTGATTCCAACTCCCAGGTCATTTCTTCAATAGCAGGGTTTCTCCACAAAACCTTAACTTGTGGTATAACCTTCGTGCGTAGGACATGCTCTTTCCTATCCAAGATCTTAACAGGTACCTCCTCGTAGTTAAATCTTCAGCTATCTCGTCTGGTTCTAAACTCAATAATGTGGTTCGGGTCTTTAACATATTTACGAAGCATAGATATGTGAAAAACATTATGAACACGAGACATGCTTGGAGGTAATGCGTGTCTATATGCCACATTTCCTATTCGCTCAAGAATCTCAAATGGACCAACAAATCTTGGATTGAGATTTCCTCTTCTTCCAAATCTTGTAACTCCCTTCCATGGTGCAACACGTAACAATACATGATCCCCAATATTAAATTCCACGTCCTTCCGATGAAGATCCGCATAACTCTTTTGTCGATCCTGTGCCGTTTGTATACGTTGTCTAATCGTTTGGATCTTCTCTGTAGTAATGCGTACCCACCTTGGGTCCCAACAATGTTGCTTCACCCACCTCGTCCCAGCATACTGGAGGAGATCGACATTTTTTCCATACAACGCCTCAAATGGAGCCATACCTATGCTCGCCTGATAACTGTTGTTGTAGGAGAATTCCACCAATGGTGGTAGGTACTTATCCCAACTCCCTTTGAGATCTAAGGACACAAAGTCTTAATAGATCTTCAAGAGTTTGAATAGTCCTCTCTGATTGTCCGTCCGTTTGAGGATGGTATGCTGAACTGAATCGTAAATCCGTGCCCATAGCTTTCTGCAAGCTAACCCAAAATCGTGAAGTGATCTTGGGTCACGATCCGAAACTATGGATACTGGCATGCCATGCAATCTCACAATCTCGTTCACGTACATACTAGCAAGACGTTCAAGGGAATAAGTCTCACGTATCGGCAAGAAATGCAGCGACTTGGTTAATCTATCAACAATAACCCAAATCGCATCTATGCCTTGAGAACCTTGGGAAGACCTGTAACAAAATCCATAGTAATGTGTTCCACTTCCATTTCGGAATCTCAAGTGGTTGCAATGGACCCTTTGGTACTTGATGCTCCGCTTTTACACGTTGACAAGTTTAAACATCTCGAGATAAACTCCGCGATCTCTCTTTTCATATTGCTCCACCAAATTGTATGTCGAAGATCGTGATACATTTTGGTACTCCCAGGATGGATTGCAACGGTGTGTTGTGTGCCTCCATCATTATTCTACGCTTCAAGTCAAAATCGTTAGGAACACAAAGTCTGGAGTTGACTCGAAGTATTCCTTCTTCATCGATTCTTGCTTCTGGATGGAATAGCACCTTCTTGCACTTTCTTCTTCATACGCATCAGCTCTATATCCGTAGCTTGAGCAGCTTTAACTTTATCGATTTAAAGTCGGTTCTACTCGTATATTTGATATCATCATGTGGGTACTTGGAGCCTTCATCTCTATCTCCATCCTTTGCAAGTCATACAAAAATGGGCCTTTGTGTTTAAAAACATTGCACTCGTACCCGCATATGATCTTTCTAATCAATGCGTCAGCTACTACGTTTGCTTTTCCAGGATGGTATTGGATGGTATGATCGTAATCTTTCAACAGCTCAAGCCAACGTCGTTGCCGCATGTTGTGTTCCTTTTGGGTGAAGAAATATTTGAGGCTTTTATGATCTGTATAGATCTCCACTTTCTCCCATACAGGTAGTGTCTCCAGATCTTCAACGCAAAAAAAAAAACGACTGCTGCCAACTCCCAAATCATGAGTAGGATAATTCCTCTCATATTCTTTGAGTTGTCGTGAGGCATAGGCTATGACTTTCCCATGTTGCATGAGAACACATCCTAACCCTTTGCCTGAAGCATCGCTGTAGATAACAAATCCATCCGAACCAGATGGTATTGTCAAAACAGGTGCCGAAATGAGTCTCCTCTTGAGTTCTTGGAAACCTTCTCGCATTCCTCACTCCCATATGAATTTGTATCTTTCCGAGTCAGCTGAGTTAACGGAGTAGCGATTCGAGAAAAATCCTTCCACAAATCTCCGATAATAACCAGCTAAGCCCAGAAAGCTACGTACTTCGGTTACCGACTTGGTTGTCCAACTTTGTATGCTTCAATCTTCGCCGGGTCGACAGATACTCCATGTTTTGACACCACGTGCCCAAGGAATGCTACTTCTCAAGCCAGACTCGCATTTCTTCAGTTTGGCATATAGCTTGTTTTCACGAAGCCTTTGCAAGTACCAGCTTCAATGGCGCTCATGATCTTCACGGCTTTTGGAATAGATGAGGATGTCATCATTAAAGACAAAACGAACTGATCCAAATATTTTTTGAATACACGGTTCATCATATCCATGAAGGCAGCAGGAGCATTAGTCAATCCAAAAGACATTACTAAGAATTCATAATGCCCGTTACGAGTTTGAAGGCAGGTCTTTGGAATATCCTCAGTTTTAATCTTCTGCTGATGATATCCAGAACGAAGATCGATCTTTGAAAAGAATTGTGCTCCTTGCAACTGGTCAAACAGGTTATCAATGCGAGGTAGCGGATACCTATTCTTGATGGTGACATGGTTCAATTCTCGATAGTCAATACAAAAGTCGCATACTCCCGTCTTTCTTCTTTACGAATAATAACAGGGCACCCCAAGGAGACGTACTAGGACAGAATAAAACGATGTCCAACAACTCCTGTAGTTGGACTTTTAACTCCTGAAGTTCAATAGGAGCCATTCGATATGGGGTTTTAGAAATGGGCTTTGTACGGGTTCAAGGTCAATAAAGAATTCAATTTCTCGTTCCGGGGGTTTAGACCGGGAAGTTCTTCAGGATATACATCGGAAAATTCTCTAACAATAGAATATTATTCAAATTGACTTGTCTTTGTTCAAATCCATAACATGGGCTAAGAAAGCTTGACATCGTTTTTCAATAAACGAATAGCTTTGTGGCTTGATATGACAGTGACTGATTTTAGTGGTTTAGTTAGTTTGAATCGTATGACAGGTTGGTTAGGAATATGAAAACTAACAACCTTACGAAAACAATCAATTTTAGCATGATGAGTGGTTTAAACCAATCAATTCCTAAAATCACATCAAAAGCAAGTATCTTTAAAGAGATAAGATCAACAGGGTAATGTGATAGTGCCAAACTTGGATCATGCAAGATTTATAAACTGTAGATGTAACGAAGGTTTCACCCAACGGAGTTTCAACAGATAAGTTAAAGTCCAATTCTCGGAGTCAAGTTTTAAACGTTGAGCACAAGCAGGAGAGATAAAAGAATGGGTAGATAGAACCGGTATCTAGTAAAGTATAAACTTCGCAAGAATTCAAGATTAGCTTACCCGTGATCACCTCGTTCGGGTTTCTCGCGTTTTGGCCAGTAACGGCAAACGCCCTTCCAGGGAACCGCTGATTTCGACTTATATCGGGATAACTTTTGGAGTCACCATCCCGCTTGAACTTGGTTTTGCTACAGAACACTCTCGAGCTATATGACCTTCCTTTCCACAGTTATAACATACCTTGGATTGTTGTGGGCTGTTTGGGCTGATATGTCCCTCTTTCCCACATTTGTAACATACGACCGGTGGTCGTTCTCCTCCCCTAGAAACAGTTGATGTTTGTGCTGACGTCTTCACGTTATCATTGTTGTACCTTCTCTTCTTGAAATCTCCTCCCGACTCGCTCTTTCTATTATCACGACCACGATTACACCAGAGTGGTTACCGCTTTTGTCCGAATGTTTTCCTCCCTGCTGGTTTTCATTGCTTCGTGATGCCGCCACCGGTATGACCCTGGTTGTGGTCTCGGTTGCACATACTCATTATCTCGCTCTAATAATTGAGCCCTGTTTACACATCTGAATATAAAGGAAATTTTTGAGAGATAAGATATTGCCGAATCTCGGGTTTTAGACCTCTCAGAAACATCCTTGTCATTGTTCCTCATTTTCGACCAAATGAGGTGCAAACCTGGATAACTCTGCAAACTTCACCTCGTATGGGACACCGTCATGTTGTTTTGTTCCAGTCTAATAAACTCAACCTCCTTCATATGACGAATACTTTCAGGAAAGTACTTGTCATTTGAACAGTTTTTGAAATGTTTCCCAGGACATGTTGAGTGCGTCAGGCTGGGTACGCTTCACAGACTCCCACCAGTAGTCTGCCTCACCGCGGAACATAAATGTGGCGAATGGAACCTTCTGTTCCTCCGTGCATCCCAAGACATCAAATATCTTGGTAATTTGCTTTGACCCACGTTTCGCCATGATCGGATCCGGCTTTCCTTAAATTCTGGTGGTCCCAATTCTTTGAACTGCTTAGCTGTGACAAACCGCGCGTTGTTATCATTTCCACCCGTATTCTGCACACGAGTCTCCCTCGTCTGATTTTGCATGAACTGCAAAAAGCTCCTAAACATTCCATCATTCATCGTTTGCTCGGTAAGTTGTTTACAGGAGGAATATTGCCTTCTGTTGCACGTTCCCCTGGGTAGTGATCAAAGGTGTCTCCACCGGTCTGATTTACTCCATTATTAACGTTCTCAGCTGCCATTCTTAAATACTGCCATAAAACAAGGGTTAATAGTCATGTCATATATTATCCCTATACTCTGACCGACACCAAATAAAAACCAAATAAAACTTAGTCAGGTCATACTAGCGAAGGAATTCCCCGTCTCTCCCCTCCTAGTTCTTGTCTCACATCTCAGCCAGGGATCATATCCCTAAGCTCTGATACCAACTGTGACGCCCCCAGAATAGGTATACAACACCCATTCTGAGTCGCCAAATACATGGTACAGAAAGCAAACTACAACTTCAATAATACAATTGTCGTGCAAAATACGACAACACATACTGTGAGTTTAAATACAAATATTGTCTTCTAGACAATATCCACACTCAAATAAATCCTCATTACAATTATTCAAACACTATTTTACAGAAATAGTGAGGACTGCTAATACATCTTTCTAGAACCATCACTCCATACCCCGACTAGATCCTGCTATGTTCTCACCTCCTGAGAAGAAAAATGGAACAAAAAGGAAAAGGGTGAGCTCAACTAGCCCAGTAAAGAATATTATGACTAAGATAATATACAACAAATTATCGTTAGTCTTCAACAGAGAAAAATCTGATAAAATATAATCGACAACAAGTTTTAGATCAACAACTGCAGCGGAAACAGCAAACCATTAGAAGAGTCAAGTAGAGAAAGAATTCTACTATCTTCTAAGATTTAAAAGTCCATCATCAATATTTTATCCCTGTAACATCAATTAATAATCATCTTTAACCAAATATTCATCTTTGCACTACAGGCCAAAGATATTCATTTGTATCATCAGTCGGTCATGTTCATCTCAACACCTGTTCATCTTTGCACTACAGGCCAAAGATATTCATCAAGTAATTATACATCTTTGCACTACAGGCCAAAGATATTCAGTAATATCATCATTTAGGACTGAGGATGATGAAAAATATCTTAAAGAGAACGAATCCAATGAGACAGAAGGACAAATAGTAGGGATTCGTATAACAGTTTATCCAAGATCAATAATACTTCATAATAATCAATTGTGAAGCAGAATTCAAAAATAAAGATCAAAACATGGATACAATCAAAGATAGTAACCATAATAGACATCTTGGACAACAAGGAAAAATTTTATTTTTCGGTGAATAGTGCCGTATTCGTGAATAGTGCCGTATACGTGAATAGTGCCGTATACGTGAATAGTAACCCCGACACAAAAAGTTCCAAATTTGATAAAAACTCATATCAATATTTCAGCATAATGATATTGAAGAAAATAATATCATTAAGAAGAAAATAATATCCCTTACCTCAAAATATCAGTACTTCTGGTCGGAATACCGGTATAAGGCTGAAAGAAACTTGCTCTGATGAATAGAAACTCTCAAAGTATCTAAATACTCACAAAATACACTCAATAATCTAGAGAGAGAAAGAGAGAGAAAACTTGTTTCTGGTGTGATTTTCAATTCTAACTTAGCCCTCTATTTATAGGAAAATTTTGGTAGGTTTGACCTGCAACCTGATGGCTTTACCTGCTACTATTTCCACCCACCACATTTGAAATATAATTCAGCACATTTCTTCACCAACCACAAGTGGGGCCCACCAATTCTAGAATTTTCCACCAAAATGATAAACTCCGAAAATTCAACAATTTCTGAACCAGTCATCTTGTAAAATTCATAATAAATCATACGTTCATTTTTAACGGTTCAAAATTTGTGGACATATACTCAACTTATATATGTATAACATATCCAAAAATTACCACGATCCAACGGTCGGATTAAAAATTATAACCCCCGCAAACTATCTCAAAAACCCTGATTTTTAATACCTCCATTCCGACAAAAATACTGATAAAAACCTCAACATTAACTCCTTCATTTTTAACCACAAAAATATATCCCTCATTTATATCCACATAAAATAAATATTTCCTTATCATATGAATCAATAATTAATTATTCACAAATAATATTACAGAATCACATTTATGACAACCAGGCCGTTCCCAGGAAAGAGGGGGCTTTCCAATAAGGATTTCTCCTTACTGGCGCGCAATTAGATGACCAAACCTCTCCTTAGACAGAACTTTCTAGACATTGCCAATAATGTTATCTAATAATATTATTCAAATAATATGAATTATTGATCTGATAAATGAAAATACTGTGCAGCAACAATTATTGAAAAAACAATAATATAAAATATCAACGCAGCAATTATTGAATCAATAAAATAAAATATTGAATAATAACTACTGTAACAATTATTGAGTAGTGCCTTCTTACGTAAGAATCAATAATTGGTGCAATACCGTGTGCTACTGTATTTTAACCACCGGGTATTCCAACAGTATTAACGGTAACAACTACGCCGTTATTTATAAACAACTTATACTTGTCGTTTTCTTCATCCAATCGCTTTCCGTTATGGGGCCCACACAAGGCTGCGTCGTCGTACGAATATTCCCCGACAGCAAGAATATTCCACGACCAACCGAATATTCACCGACCAAAAATAAATATTTTATAACCACTTGCTTATTTTGCAAAATTTGCACATTTCACCCATAACCAAAGTATTATATCAAATTAACCCCTTATTATTCACAATAATATTTAGAGAAAATTTGATTTTATTCATTAATAAGTTGGGGTCTTACAACCTCCCCTCCTTATGAAATTTCGTCCTCGAAATTGACGTACGTACCTGATGTTTCAAAAAGGTGAGGATACCTCGCTTTCATTTCTGATTCCAACTCCCAGGTCATTTCTTCAATAGCATGGTTTCTCCACAAAACCTTAACTTGTGGTATAACCTTCGTGCGTAGGACATGCTCTTTCCTATCCAAGATCTTAACAGGTACCTCCTCGTACGTTAAATCTTCAGCTATCTCGTCTGGTTCTAACTCAATAATGTGGTTCGGGTCTTTAACATATTTACGAAGCATAGATATGTGAAAAACATTATGAACACGAGACATGCTTGGAGGTAATGCGAGTCTATATGCCACATTTCCTATTCGCTCAAGAATCTCAAATGGACCAACAAATCTTGGATTGAGCTTTCCTCTCTTCCCAAATCTTGTAACTCCCTTCCATGGTGCAACACGTAACAATACATGATCCCCAATATTAAATTCCACGTCCTTCCGATGAAGATCCGCATAACTCTTTTGTCGATCCTGTGCCGTTTGTATACGTTGTCGAATCGTTTGGATCTTCTCTGTAGTAATGCGTACCAACTCTGGTCCCAACAATGTTGCTTCACCCACCTCGTCCCAGCATACTGGAGAACGACATTTTCTTCCATACAACGCCTCAAATGGAGCCATACCTATGCTCGCCTGATAACTGTTGTTGTAGGAGAATTCCACCAATGGTAGGTACTTATCCCAACTCCCTTTGAGATCTAAGACACAAAGTCTTAATAGATCTTCAAGAGTTTGAATAGTCCTCTCTGATTGTCCGTCCGTTTGAGGATGGTATGCTGAACTGAATCGTAAATCCGTGCCCATAGCTTTCTGCAAGCTAACCCAAAATCGTGAAGTGAATCTTGGGTCACGATCCGAAACTATGGATACTGGCATGCCATGCAATCTCACAATCTCGTTCACGTACATACTAGCAAGACGTTCAAGGGAATAAGTCTCACGTATCGGCAAGAAATGAGCGGACTTGGTTAATCTATCAACAATAACCCAAATCGCATCTATGCCTTGAGAAACCTTGGGAAGACCCGTAACAAAATCCATAGTAATGTGTTCCCACTTCCATTTCGGAATCTCAAGTGGTTGCAATGGACCCTTTGGTACTTGATGCTCCGCTTTTACACGTTGACAAGTTAAACATCTCGAGATAAACTCCGCGATCTCTCTTTTCATATTGCTCCACCAAAATGTATGTCGAAGATCGTGATACATTTTGGTACTCCAGGATGGATTGCAAACGGTGTGTTGTGTGCCTCCATCATTATTCTATGCTTCAAGTCAAAATCGTTAGGAACACAAAGTCTGGAGTTGACTCGAAGTATTCCTTCTTCATCGATTCTTGCTTCTGGAATAGCACCTTCTTGCACTTTCTTCTTCATACGCATCAGCTCTATATCCGTAGCTTGAGCAGCTTTAACTTTATCGATTAAAGTCGGTTCTACTCGTATATTTGATATCATCATGTGGGTACTTGGAGCCTTCATCTCTATCTCCATCCTTTGCAAGTCATACAAAATGGGCCTTTGTGTTAAAAACATTGCACTCGTACCCGCATATGATCTTCTACTCAATGCGTCAGCTACTACGTTTGCTTTTCCAGGATGGTATTGGATGGTATGATCGTAATCTTTCAACAGCTCAAGCCAACGTCGTTGCCGCATGTTGAGTTCCTTTTGGGTGAAGAAATATTTGAGGCTTTTATGATCTGTATAGATCTCCACTTTCTCCCCATACAGGTAGTGTCTCCAGATCTTCAACGCAAAAACGACTGCTGCCAACTCCAAATCATGAGTAGGATAATTCCTCTCATATTCTTTGAGTTGTCGTGAGGCATAGGCTATGACTTTCCCATGTTGCATGAGAACACATCCTAACCCTTTGCCTGAAGCATCGCTGTAGATAACAAATCCATCCGAACCAGATGGTATTGTCAAAACAGGTGCCGAAATGAGTCTCCTCTTGAGTTCTTGGAAACTCTTCTCGCATTCCTCACTCCATACGAATTTTGTATCTTTCCGAGTCAGCTGAGTTAACGGAGTAGCGATTCGAGAAAATCCTTCCACAAATCTCCGATAATAACCAGCTAAGCCCAGAAAGCTACGTACTTCGGTTACCGACTTCGGTTGCTCCCAACTTTGTATGGCTTCAATCTTCGCCGGGTCGACAGATACTCCATGTTTTGACACCACGTGCCCAAGGAATGCTACTTCCTCAAGCCAGAACTCGCATTTCTTCAGTTTGGCATATAGCTTGTTTTCACGAAGCCTTTGCAGTACCAGCTTCAAATGGCGCTCATGATCTTCACGGCTTTTGGAATAGATGAGGATGTCATCAATAAAGACAACAACGAACTGATCCAAATATTCTTTGAATACACGGTTCATCATATCCATGAAGGCAGCAGGAGCATTAGTCAATCCAAAAGACATTACTAAGAATTCATAATGCCCGTACCGAGTTCTGAAGGCAGTCTTTGGAATATCCTCAGTTTTAATCTTCAGCTGATGATATCCAGAACGAAGATCGATCTTTGAAAAGAATTGTGCTCCTTGCAACTGGTCAAACAGGTCATCAATGCGAGGTAGCGGATACCTATTCTTGATGGTGACATGGTTCAATTCTCGATAGTCAATACAAAGTCGCATACTCCCGTCTTTCTTCTTTACGAATAAAACAGGAGCACCCCAAGGAGACGTACTAGGACGAATAAAACCGATGTCCAACAACTCCTGTAGTTGGACTTTTAACTCCTGAAGTTCAATAGGAGCCATTCGATATGGGGTTTTAGAAATGGGCTTTGTACCGGGTTCAAGGTCAATAAAGAATTCAATTTCTCGTTCCGGGGGTAGACCGGGAAGTTCTTCAGGAAATACATCGGAAAATTCTCTAACAATAGAAATATTATTCAAATCTGACTTGTCTTTGTTCAAATCCATAACATGGGCTAAGAAAGCTTGACATCCGTTTTTCAATAAACGAATAGCTTTGTGGCTTGATATGACAGTGACTGATTTTAGTGGTTTAGTAGTTTGAATTCGTATGACAGGTTGGTTAGGAATATGAAAACTAACAACCTTACGAAAACAATCAATTTTAGCATGATGAGTGGTTAACCAATCAATTCCTAAAATCACATCAAAAGCAAGTATCTTTAAAGAGATAAGATCAACAGGTAATGTGATAGTGCCAACTTGGATCATGCAAGATTTATAAACTGTAGATGTAACGAAGGTTTCACCCAACGGAGTTTCAACAGATAAGTTAAAGTCCAATTTCTCCGGAGTCAAGTTTAAACGTTGAGCACAAGCAGGAGAGATAAAAGAATGGGTAGAACCGGTATCTAGTAAAGTATAAACTTCGCAAGAATTCAAGATTAGCTTACCCGTGATCACCTCGTTCGGGTTTCTCGCGTTTTGGCCAGTAACGACAAACGCCCTTCCAGGAACCGCTGATTTCGACTTATCCGGGATAACTTTTGGAGTCACCATCCCCGCTGAACTTGGTTTTGCTACAGAACACTCTCGAGCTATATGACCTTCCTTTCCACAGTTATAACATACCTTGGATTGTTGTGGGCAGTTTGGGCTGATATGTCCCTCTTTCCCACATTTGTAACATACGACCGGTGGTCGTTCTCCTCCCCTAGAAACAGTTGATGTTTGTGCTGACGTCTTCACGTTATCATTGTTGTACCTTCTCTTCTTGAAATCTCCTCCCGACTCGCTCCTTCTATTATCACGACCACGATTACCACCAGAGTGGTTACCGCTTTTGTCCGAATGTTTTCCTCCCTGCTGGTTTTCATTGCTTCGATGACTGCCGCCACCGGTATGACCCTGGTTGTGGTCCCTCGGTTGCACATACTCATTATCTCGCTCTAATAATTGAGCCCTGTTTACAACATCTGAATATAAAGAAAATTTATGAGAGATAAGATATTGCCGAATCTCGGGTTTTAGACCTCTCAGAAACATCCTTGTCATTCGTTCCTCATTTTCGACCAAATGAGGTGCAAACCTGGATAACTCTGCAAACTTCGCCTCGTACTGGGACACCGTCATGTTGTTTTGTTCCAGTCTAATAAACTCAACCTCCTTCATATGACGAATACTTTCAGGAAAGTACTTGTCATTGAACAGTTTTTGAAATGTTTCCCAGGACATGTTGAGTGCGTCAGGCTGGGTACGCTTCACAGACTCCCACCAGTAGTCTGCCTCACCGCGGAACATAAATGTGGCGAATGGAACCTTCTGTTCCTCCGTGCATCCCAAGACATCAAATATCTTGGTAATTTGCTTGACCCACGTTTCCGCCATGATCGGATCCGGCTTTCCCTTAAATTCTGGTGGTCCCAATTCTTTGAACTGCTTAGCTGTGACAAACCGCGCGTTGTTATCATTTCCACCCGTATTCTGCACACGAGTCTCCCTCGTCTGATTTTGCATGAACTGCAAAAAGCTCCTAAACATTCCATCATTCATCGTTTGCTCGGTAACGTTGTTTACAGGAGGAATATTGCCTTCCTGTTGCACGTTCCCCTGGGTAGTGATCAAAGGTGTCTCCACGGTCTGATTTACTCCATTATTAACGTTCTCAGCTGCCATTCTTAAATACTGCCATAAAACAAGGGTTAATAGTCATGTCATATATTATCCCTATACTCTGACCGACCAAATAAAAACCAAATAAACTTAGTCAGGTCATACTAGCGAAGGAATTCCCCGTCTCTCCCCTCCTAGTTCTTGTCTCACATCTCAGCCAGGGATCATATCCCTAAGCTCTGATACCAACTGTGACGCCCCCAGAATAGGTATACAACACCCATTCTGAGTCGCCAAATACATGGTACAGAAAGCAAACTACAACTTCAATAATACAATTGTCGTGCAAAATACGACAACACATACTGTGAGTTTAAATACAAATATTGTCTTCTAGACAATATCCACACTCAAATAAATCCTCATTACAATTATTCAAACACTATTTTACAGAAATAGTGAGGACTGCTAATACATCTTTCTAGAACCATTACTCCATACCCCGACTAGATCCTGCTATGTTCTCACCTCCTGAGAAGAAAAATGGAACAAAAAGGAAAAGGGTGAGCTCAACTAGCCCAGTAAAGAATATTATGACTAAGATAATATACAACAAATTATCGTTAGTCTTCAACAGAGAAAAATCTGATAAAATATAATCGACAACAAGTTTTAGATCAACAACTGCAGCGGAAACAGCAAACCATTAGAAGAGTCAAGTAGAGAAAGAATTCTACTATCTTCTAAGATTTAAAAGTCCATCATCAATATTTTATCCCTGTAACATCAATTAATAATCATCTTTAACCAAATATTCATCTTTGCACTACAGGCCAAAGATATTCATTTGTATCATCAGTCGGTCATGTTCATCTCAACACCTGTTCATCTTTGCACTACAGGCCAAAGATATTCATCAAGTAATTATACATCTTTGCACTACAGGCCAAAGATATTCAGTAATATCATCATTTAGGACTGAGGATGATGAAAAATATCTTAAAGAGAACGAATCCAATGAGACAGAAGGACAAATAGTAGGGATTCGTATAACAGTTTATCCAAGATCAATAATACTTCATAATAATCAATTGTGAAGCAGAATTCAAAAATAAAGATCAAAACATGGATACAATCAAAGATAGTAACCATAATAGACATCTTGGACAAAAAGGAAAAATTTTATTTTTCGGTGAATAGTGCCGTATTCGTGAATAGTGCCGTATACGTGAATAGTGCCGTATACGTGAATAGTAACCCCGACACAAAAAGTTCCAAATTTGATAAAAACTCATATCAATATTTCAGCATAATGATATTGAAGAAAATAATATCATTAAGAAGAAAATAATATCCCTTACCTCAAAATATCAGTACTTCTGGTCGGAATACCGGTATAAGGCTGAAAGAAACTTGCTCTGATGAATAGAAACTCTCAAAGTATCTAAATACTCACAAAATACACTCAATAATCTAGAGAGAGAAAGAGAGAAAACTTGTTTCTGGTGTAATTTTCAATTCTAACTTAGCCCTCTATTTATAGGAAAATTTTGGTAGGTTTGACCTGCAACCTGATGGCTTTACCTGCTACTATTCCCACCTACCACATTTGAAATATAATTCAGCACATTTCTTCACCAACCACAAGTGGGGCCCACCAATTCTAGAATTTTCCACCAAAATGATAAACTCCGAAAATTCAACAATTTCTGAACCAGTCATCTTGTAAAATTCGTAATAAATCATACGTTCATTTTTAACGGTTCAAAATTTGTGGACATATACTCAACTTATATATGTATAACATATCCAAAAATTACCACGATCCAACGGTCGGATTAAAAATTATAACCCCCGCAAACTATCTCAAAAACCCTGATTTTTAATACCTCCATTCCGACAAAAATACTGACAAAAACCGCAACATTAACTCCTTCATTTTTAACCACAAAAATATATCCCTCATTTATATCCACATAAAATAAATATTTCCTTATCATATGAATCAATAATTAATTATTAACAAATAATATTACAGAATCACATTTATGACAACCAGGCCGTTCCCAGGAAAGAGGGGGCTTTCCAATAAGGATTTCTCCTTACTGGCGCGCAATTAGATGACCAAACCTCTCCTTAGACAGAACTTTCTAGACATTGCCAATAATGTTATCTAATAATATTATTCAAATAATATGAATTATTGATCTGATAAATGAAAATACTGTGCAGCAACAATTATTGAAAAAACAATAATATAAAATATCAACGCAGCAATTATTGAATCAATAAAATAAAATATTGAATAATAACTACTGTAACAATTATTGAGTAGTGCCTTCTTACGTAAGAATCAATAATTGGTGCAATACCGTGTGCTACTGTATTTTAACCACCGGGTATTCCAACAGTATTAACGGTAACAACTACGCCGTTATTTATAAACAACTTATACTTGTCGTTTTCTTCATCCAATCGCTTTCCGTTATGGGGCCCACACAAGGCTGCGTCGTCGTACGAATATTCCCCGACAGCAAGAATATTCCACGACCAACCGAATATTCACCGACCAAAAATAAATATTTTATAACCACTTGCTTATTTTGCAAAATTTGCACATTTCACCCATAACCAAAGTATTATATCAAATTAACCCCTTATTATCCACAATAATATTTAGAGAAAATTTGATTTTATTCATTAATAAGTTGGGGTCTTACATTTATATTCAGATGTTGTAAACAGGGCTCAATTATTAGAGCTAGATAATGAGTATGTGCAACCGAGGGACCACAACCAGGGTCATACCGGTGGCGGCAGTCATCGAAGTAATGAAAACCAGCAGGGAGGAAAACATTCGGACAAAAGCGATAACCACTCTGGTGGTAATCGTGGTCGTGATAATAGAAGGAGCGAGTCGGGAAGAGATTTCAAGAAGAGAAGGTACAACAATGATAACGTGAAGACGTCAACACAAACATCAACTGTTTCTAAGGGAGGAGAACGACCACCGGTCGTATGTTACAAATGTGGGAAAGAGGGACATATCAGCCCAAACTGCCCACAACAATCTAAGGTATGTTATAACTGTGGAAAGGAGGGTCATATAGCTCGAGAGTGTTCTGTAGCAAAACCAAGTTCAGCGGGGATGGTGACTCCAAAAATTGTCCCGGATAAGTTGAAATCAGCGGTTCCTAGAAGGGCGTTTGTCGTGACTGGCCAAAACGCGAGAAACTCGAACGAGGTGATCACGGGTAAGCTAATCTTGAATTCTTGCGAAGTTTATACTTTACTAGATACCGGTTCTACCCATTCTTTTATCTCTCCTGCTTGTGCTCAACGTTTAAACTTGACTCCGGAGAAATTAGACTTTGACCTATCTGTGGAGACTCCGTTAGGAGAAACTTTCATTTCATCCACTGTTTAGAAAATCTTGCTTGATTCAGGTTTGCACTATCACATTACATGTTGACCTTATTTCTTTAAAGATATTTGCTTTTGATGTGATTTTAAGGTTAACTACTCATCATGCCAAAATTGATTGCTTTCGTAAGGTTGTTAGTTTTCATATTCCTAAGCAACCTGTTATTCGAATTCAAGCAACCAAACTATTTGAATTCAAACACTTTCATATCAAGTCATAAAGCCATTTGTTTATTGAAAAACGAATGTCAAGCATTCTTAGCCCATGTCATGGACTTGAACAAAAATACGTCATTTTTGAGTGATATTTCTGTTGTTTGTTTCCTGACGTATTTTCTGAAGAATTTCTTGACCTACGCGTGATATTGAATTTTGTATCATCTTTGAATCTGGTACAAAACTCACTTCTAAAATCTCATATCGAATTGAACTTCAGGAGTTAAAAACTTAACTGTAGAAGTTTGTACCCGAGCCTCTATCTGGTGACTTCCTTTGTGGAATGCACTGAAGTCAGACTCTCCGTAGGGGATGCCATATTCGTATGGTAGTAAACTGATAGGTGCCATTGTGACGTGCTATCCAAGATTGGGATATGAGTCACAGTTGAGAGCAACCTAAGTCAGTAATCGAAATACCTAGCTTTCTGGGCTTAACTGGTTACTATCGGAGATTTGTGGAAGGATTTTCTCGAATCGCTACTCCGTTAACTCAGCTGACTCAGAAATATACAAAATTCGTATGGAGTGAGGAATGCGAGAAGAGTTTCCAAGAACTCAAGAGGAGACTCATTTCGGCACCTGTTCTGACAATACCATCTGGTTCGGATGGATTTGTTATCTACAGCGATGCTTCAGGCAAAGGGTTAGGATGTGTTCTCATGCAACATGGGAAAGTCATAGCCTATGCCTCACGATAACTTAAAGAATATGAGAGGAATTATCCTACTCATGATTTGGAGTTGGCAGCAGTCGTTTTTGCGTTGAAGATCTGGAGACACTACCTGTATGGGGAGAAAGTGGAGATCTATACAGATCATAAAAGCCTCAAATATTTCTTCACCCAAAAGGAACTCAACATGCGGCAGCGACGTTGGCTCGAGCTGTTGAAAGATTACGATCATACCATCCAATATCATCCTGGAAAAGCAAACGTAATAGCTGACGCATTGAGTAGAAGATCATATGCGGGTACGAGTGCAATGTTGTTAACACAAAGGCCCATTTTGTATGATTTGCAAAGAATGGAGATAGAGATGAAGGCTCCAAGCACCCACATGATGATATCAAATATACGAGTAGAACTGACTTTAATCGATAAAGTTAAAGCTGCTCAAGCTACGGACATAGAACTGATGCGTATGAAGAAGAAAGTGCAAGAAGGTGCTATTCCAGAAGTAAGAATCGATGAAGAAGGAATACTTCGAGTCAACTCCAGACTTTGTGTTCCTAACGATTTTGACTTGAAGCATAGAATAATGATGGAGGCACACAACACACCGTTTGCAATCCATCCTGAGAGTACCAAAATGTATCACGATCTTCGACATACATTTTGGTGGAGCAATATGAAAAGAGAGATCGCGGAGTTTATCTCGAGATGTTTAACTTGTCAACGTGTAAAAGCGGAGCATCAAGTACCAAAGGGTCCATTGCAACCACTTGAAATTCTGAAATGGAAGTGGGAACACATTACTATAGATTTTCTTACGGGTCTTCCCAAGGTTTCTCAAGGCATAGATGCGATTTGGGTTATTGTTGATAGATTAACCAAGTCTGCTCATTTCTTGCCGATACGTGAGACTTATTCCCTTGAACGTCTTGCTAGTATGTACGTGAACGAGATTGTGAGATTGCATGGCATGCCAGTATCCATAGTTTCGGATCGTGACCCAAGATTCACTTCACGATTTTGGGTTAGCTTGCAGAAAGCTATGGGCACGGATTTACGATTCAGTTCGGCATACCATCCTCAAACGGATGGACAATCAGAGAGGACTATTCAAACTCTTGAAGATCTATTAAGACTTTGTGTCCTAGATCTCAAAGGGAGTTGGGATAAGTACCTACCATTGGTGGAATTCTCCTACAACAACAGTTATCAGGCGAGCATAGGTGTGGCTCCATTCGAGGCGTTGTATGGAAGAAAATGTCGTTCTCCAGTATGCTGGGACGAGGTGGGTGAAGCAATATTGTTGGGACCAGAGTTGGTACGCATTACTACAGAGAAGATCCAAATGATTCGACAACGTATACAAACGGCACATGATCGACAAAAGAGTTATGCGGATCTTCATCGGAAGGACGTGGAATTTAATATTGGGGATCATGTATTATTACGTGTTGCACCATGGAAGGGAGTTACAAGATTTGGGAAGAGAGGAAAGCTCAATCCAAGATTTGTTGGTCCATTTGAAATTCTTAAGCGAATAAGAAATGTGGCAAATAGACTCGCATTACCTCCAAGCATGTCTCGTGTTCATAATGTTTTTCACATATCTATGCTTCGTAAATATGTTAAAGACCCGAACCATATTATTGAGTTAGAACCAGATGAGATAGCTGAAGATTTAATGTACGAGGAGGTACCTGTTAAGATCTTGGATAGGAAGGAGCATGTCCTACGCACGAAGGTTATACCACAAGTTAAGGTTTTGTGGAGAAACCATGCTATTGAAGAAATGACCTAGGAGTTGGAATCAAAAATGAAAGCGAGGTATCCTCACCTTTTTGAAACATCATGTACGTACGTCAATTTCGAGGACGAAATTTCATAAGGAGGGGAGGTTGTAAGACCCCAACTTATTAATGAATAAAATCAAATTTTCTCTAAATATTATTGTGAATAATATGGGGTTAATTTGATATAATACTTTGGTTATGGGTGAAATGTATAAATTTTGCAAAATAAGCAAGTGGTTATAAAATATTCATTTTTTCGGGGAACATTTGTTTGGTCGTGGAATATTCTTGCTGTCGGAGAATATTCGTACGACGGCGCAGCCTTGTGTGGGCCCCATAACGGAAAGCGATTGAATGAAGAAAACGACAAGTATAAGTTATTTATAAATAACGGCGTAGTTGTTACCGTTAATACTGTTGGAATACCCGGTGGTTAAAATACAGTAGCACACGGTATTGCACCAATTATTGATTCTTACGTAAGAAGGGACTACTTAATAATTGTTACAGTAGTTATTGTTCAATATTTTATTTTATTGATTCAATAATTGTTGCGTTGATATTTTATATTATTGTTGTTTCAATAATTGTTGTTGCACAGTATTTTCTATTATCAGATCAATAATTCATATTATTTGAATAATATTATTAGATAACATTATTGGCAATGTCTAGAAAGTTCTGTCTAAGGAGAGGTTTGGTCATCTAATTGCGCGCCAGTAAGGAGAAATCCTTATTGGAAAGCCCCCTCTTTCCTAGGAACGGCCTGGTTGTCATAAATGTGATTCTGTAATATTATTTGTGAATAATTAATTATTGATTCATATGATAAGGAAATATTTATTTTATGTGGATATAAATGAGGGATATATTTTTGTGGTTAAAAATGAAGGAGTTAATGTTGAGGTTTTTATCAGTATTTTTGTCGGAATGGAGGTATTAAAAATCAGGGTTTTTGAGAAATATTGCGGGGGTTATAATTTTTAATCCGACCGTTGGATCGTGGTGATTTTTGGATATGTTATACATATATAAGTTGAGTATATGTCCACAAATTTTGAACCGTTAAAAATGAACGTATGATTTATTATGAATTTTACGAGATGACTGGTTCAGAAATTATTGAATTTTCGGAGTTTATCATTTTGATGGAAAATTCTAGAATTGGTGGGCCCCACTCTTGGTTGGTGAAGAAATGTGCTGAGATTTTTATTCAAATGTGGTGGGTGGGAATAGTAGCAGGTAAAGCCATCAGGTTGCAGGTTAAGTCTGCTTCGGCGTGCTAACATTTTCCTATAAATAGAGGGCTAAGTTAGAATTAAAAATCACACCAGAAACAAGTTTTCTCTCTTTCTCTCTCTAGATTATTGAGTGTATTTTGTGAGTATTTATATACTTTGAGAGTTTCTATTAATCAGAGCAAGTTTCTTTCAGCCTTATACCGGTATTCCGACCAGAAGTACTGATATTTTGAGGTAAGGGATATTATTTTCTTCTTAATGATATTATTTTCTTCAATATCATTATGCTGAAATATTGATATGAGTTTTTATCAAATTTAGAACTTTTTGTGTTGGGGTTACTATTCACGTATACGGCACTATTCACGTATACGGTACTATTCACGTATACGGTACTATTCACGAATACGGCACTATTCACCGAAAAATAAAAATTTTCCCTTTTTGTCCAAGATGTCTATTATGGTTACTATCTTTGATTGTATCAATGTTTTGATCTTTATTTTTGAATTCTGCTTCACAATTAATTATTATGAAGTATTATTGATCTTGGATAAACTGTTATACGAATTCCTAATATTTGTCCTTCTGTCTCACTGGATTCGTTCTCTTTAAGATATTTTTCATCATCCTCAGTCCTAAATGATGATATTACTGAATATCTTTGGCCTGTAGTGCAAAGATGTATGATTACTTGATGAATATCTTTGGCCTGTAGTGCAAAGATGAACAGGTGTTGAGATGAGCATGACTGACATGTGATACAAATGAATATCTTTGGCCTGTAGTGCAAAGATGAATATTTGGATAAAGATGATTTTTAATTGATGTTACAGGGATAAAATATTGATGATGGACTTTTAAATCTTAGAAGATAGTAGAATTCTTTCTCTACTTGACTCTTCTAATGGTTTGTTGTTTCCGCTGCAGTTGTTGATCTAAAACTTGTTGTCGATTATATTCTATCAGATTTTTCCCTGTTGAAGACTAACGATAATTTGTTGTATATTATCTTAGTCATAATATTCTTTACTGGGCTAGTTGAGCTCACCCTTTTCCTTTTTGTTCCATTTTTCTTCTCAGGAGGTGAGAACATAGTAGGATCTAGTCGGGATATGGAGTGATGGTTCTAGAAAGATGTTTTAGCAGTCCTCACTATTTCTGTAAAATAGTGTTTGAATAATTGTAATGAGAATTTATTTGAGTGTGGATATTGTCTAGAGGATAATATTTGTATTTAAACTCATAGTATGTGTTGTCGTATTTTGCACGACAATTGTATTATTGAAGTTGTAGTTTACTTTCTGTACCATGTATTTGGCGATTCAGAATGGGTGTTGTATACCTATTTTGGGGGAGTTCCAAAAGGAAGGCACAAAAGCACACAGTGAGGTCAATAAATGAGGTCATCCACAAAAAAAAATTTCAAATAAGGGAAATAGGAAATAGAATGAGGGAACGTAAACCTATAGTCTTACTTTGACCATTTAGGCAAAATGACAAGGGCTCTAACAGGGACATGTCAATAAAAGCATATAATCTCAAGCCAAAGAATTTTAAAAACAATTGTTCTCCTCTAGCCCAGATCAAAAAATACAGAAGATGGAAAACAACAATAATTTACAATTTCAAATCACATGTATTCAAACAAATTCAAACAAATGGGAAAATTCCAACTGACTCAATTACTCGATATAATTGAAATTGCAATAAAATAAGAAACATCAAGAAAACATAAATTTTGTTAGATTAAGAATATGAGCAATAGAAGTAATAACAATATAGAAAAGCTTAAATTTTTTTCATGCCTTGAGACACCAAAGAAAATAAACATCCACCCAAGGAGGCATAACACAGCCTTTTGACTCTAAGATGTGATTTTGTTTCTTTCATTATTTCTTAGGAAGTCAGAATCAACATAATGACTACACCCAACCATCAATATAGTTCTATTTATTGTTTTAAAAATAAAGAACACCCATAAATCTATTTATCAAAATAAAAAAATACAACAAAAAATCATAACCACTAAAAAGGAGAAAAGAAAGGACTCAAAACTTTTTAATCAAATTTCTCCTAGTTTATTCTACTTTCTCAGTTACCAAACATGTCTAAAGTTTCAATTGAAATTTTTAATTAAATACATATAATAAAGTGCCTTCAGGCAACATACTATATTTATTATTTTATGATAATTATATCAAAGATATTTGAATTATTATAATAATAATAATTAATTATTACTTGGTAGAAATAAATTAGTGTAGATAATAAACACACAAATATTTTATATTAACATTGAAATTTAGTAAATTGGGTTGTGTAAAGTTGGTTGTAGTTTGGCAAAAAAAATTCTTCATTTTTAATTTTAAAATTAAAATTAAAGATAAATTTAAATAATATTTTTTAATTAAAAATTTAATAATGATACAGATACACTAAAAAGGTTAAGAATTTTATGCTACGTTGTATTATTAAAATAAAAAATTATAATCAAATTTAAAATTCGAGTGGCTTGTTCTATCTATCAGTGCGTCTAACTTAGGAAGGCTACGGAATATAGAATATGGAATATGGAATATGGAATATGGAATATGGAATATAGAATATAGAATATGGAATAGTGAAAGATTGGATTCACTGTCTTAGACATTGTACGTACGTCATTGGAATACATCCTATATTATAGTAAGTTAAGTTACGCTACTTTCGTGAATTTATTTTCAGTCATTTTAGAGTTTATTATACACTCTTGTCTTGTTTACTTTAAATTTTCTATTAAGGGTTAAAACTCTCCATTTTAAAGTTTCACAAAAATTTACTTTTAACTTTAAAGTATCACTTTTCTCAATGTTGATTAATTTTTTTTATAAAACTGATTCATTTTAAGTGTGTGTTCAAATAATGATTTTTTTGGGAAGTGAAAGAGTGAGAGAGTAAGATAATGGATGTGAGTTTAAATTTTTGAGAGATAAATTTTTGGAAGTTGGATGTTGAAGCCTTGGAATTTGAGCCGCTCTGAATATATAGTTGGACATGGTACTAAATACTTCCTCATTTCAGGTCATTTTATTATCCCGAATTAATAGTCACATGTTTATTTTAAAAAACAAACAACAGATTTATGATTAATAATCGATTCTCAAGTATAATTAATTGATTCTCAAATATAGCATAAGAATATTTGTCTTTTTATATTACTATCAATAAAATAAAAAAAAAAAAAAATTTATGTGACAGAAATGTTAATAAATAAAATTCTTTTTATTAACAGTGAGAGTACATAATTATATCTTTAATTTTAGACTAACTATAAAAAAAATGTATCTATGATATTACCATGAAGAGAATTACAATTATTTTCCGCCTCTTTTTTTTTGTATGAGAAAAATACTTATTTATTACATTTTTTTAATAAGATTTTTTAAAAATTTCTTCATAAAACATAGTTAATGTATAGTTTGAAAATCGAAAATTAATCAAAATCACTTGGCTTATTTAAGCAATTAATTGATTGTTCAAACTAATCAAATTTCTTTCATAACGACAAATAATAAAAGATCTTGTTAATGACAAAGAATCGGAAAATCCAATAAAATGGATAATCATTTCATTATATATAAATCATGTAAAAAAGCTTTTAAAACTTAATTATAAAATTTAAACCCATTCTTTTACTAAGGAGAACAGTTGGACCCACTAAGTGTGTGTGTGTTCAAATAATGGTATTTTTTTGAAAAGTGAGAGAGTGAGATGATGGATGTGGGTTTGAATTTTTGAAAGATAAATTCTTAGCCGTCGGATGTTGAAGCCCCAAATGATTTGAGATCGTTAGATGTTGAAACCTTGGGATTGATTTGAGACCGTTGGATGTTAAAGTCTTGGGATTTGAGCCACTCTGTTTTATTATATAGATTTATAAATTTGAATAAAATATTAATGACTTAATTTATCATATTATTCCTACATTAAATATTAAGTTGTTTATTTTTCATTTTTTTAAATAAATCTTAAAGAATAATATTAAAATTGTATAATCATTTTAATTAATTAAACAAACTACAGCTCTCTTCCTTGTGCACAACACCTGGGCACATTCTATAGGGCTTTTTTTAGTTTGCTTATGATTTTATATTTTTATATTTTATTGTATAAAATTATAAATTATACACATATTTTCAATTCTAACTTAAATCACCGACTTAAAAAATTACTCAAGTTTGAAAAATTTGCAAATTTGAATAATCATATTAAATTCTTGTTATGTATTGTAATAAATTTGTGACTAATTATAATTGTGAAATTTATTCACTTATTATATGTTAGGATATACTTCATTTATTCCAAATTATAAGATTAATATTGGAATTTTAAATAATTTCAAACTCAAAATTGACATGAATTCATTTAGGTTACATCAATACAATTATAAATATCATAAATCACTTAAAAAGTAATATTAGTTATAAGATTTATTATTTTCAATTTTAAAATATTTTAAATTGACTTTTAAAAATAAATATTAGTGGAGTATAATATTATCAAGGATTGAACCTAAAACCAAAAAACTTGTTTGGTCATGGAGCCCGAGTGGCCTAGATGGTGACCAAGCTGGCTGCTAGGCTTGCTCTCTCCCTCTCTATATATGGAAAAAAAAGAAAAAAAAGAGGTACTTCCTCCGTCCCAAATTACTTACTCAGTTATGATTTTTTAAAGTCAAATTGACTATTTTTAGAATTAATAATTAGGCATATATAAATATATTTCTAAAATTATAAAAATTGGGGTTAGTAATAAATTGTATATATTTTCTTTTGGTTATAATCTCTTCACCTATATTTTAGCAAAAATAGTAAAAATATTAATTTTAAAAATGGTCAATTTGACTTTAAAAAGTCAAAACTGAGCAATTAATTTAGGACAGAGGGAGTATAAGATATGCTCTCATAAACTAGTACACTATCTAGATTAAAAAATTATAATTTTTATAAAATAATTATCACTAATATTTATTCATATAATTGATAATAAAAAATACTATTATTTATAATAGATATCATTTTCTACCATATTTTATCATTTTTAATATATTTAGTGGTGCTTCCATAGGTTTCATGTATGGGACAAAAACTACATACATAAATTGATAATATAGTTATCATTAAATTAATTTCATGGTAAATTGGTCAATTGACCAATACAGTACTAACATGCAGAGAGCGATCACCTCCCGACATGTGTGTCGATAATGTATTAATTAATTGATCAAAGTTAACTCCATACTAACCACCCCATAAATTGATATTGTAAGACCCCAACTTTTATAAATAAAGATGAATTTTCTATAAATATCATTTTTGAATATTATGAAGTTAATTTGATATAATGTTATAGTTGTGGGTAATATTTATAAATTTTGCAAAGTAAGCAAGTTGTTATAAAATATTCGTTTGGTCGGAAAATATTCTTTTTGTTAGGGAATATTCGTACGACGGCACAATCATTGGTGGACCCCACAACGGAATTATTGTCGGATTGAGAAAACGACAGAATTATCTTTCTATAAAAATAACAGCTGAGGTGTTACCGTTAAAATCGTTAAAACTGTTGAACTACTTGGTAGTAAAAGTACAGTAATACGCGTGGTTGCATAGTAGCACACGGTATTGATTATTGATGCTTACGTGAGAAGTCACTCAGCTATACTCAATTATTGCTACAGTAATTGCTGCATCATATCTCTTAAATTATTGTCATAGTATCATCTGTATAATATGTTATATTATTGAGACGTTGTGGTAAGTTTGGTTATTTTATGGGGGGCCATATGTCATCATCTAAGAGTCTCTTCGTCAATAGTAATTACCGTCGTCAATAGTAATTACCGTCGTCAATAGTAATTACCTTCGTCAATAGTATTTACCTTGGTCAATAGTAATTCCCTTCGTCAATAGTATTTACCTTGGTCAATAGTATTTACCTTGGTCAATAGTAATTACCTTCGTCAATAGTATTTACCTTGGTCAATAGTAATTACTTTCGTCAATAGTAGTTGTCCCTTCAATATTACCAAGAGTCATTTGACCCTTCGTTAAGACCAAGAGTCATTTGACCCTTCGTTAAGACCAAGAGCCGCCCTCAGTTTTTCTATAAATAGAGGCCTAGGGCTTCATTATTTTTCACGAATTCATTCAAGCTATAGAGAGAGAAAGTATAGAGAGAATAAGAGAGAGAGAGAGACTAAAAGTATTCTGCTACATCACTTTTCCAATATCCAGTTCTTTTAAGGTAGGGAATATTATTTTTTCTTTTATATTCATGAAGAGAACTTCTGTTATTCCATTCGTTATTATTCTGTTGGAATAACCAGTATACGCGGTCTACCCTATACTTGGTGACATTCTTCTATTATTCTGTTGGAACATCCTGTCTGTGTGTTTTACACCGGACCTGGTTCCGTTTATTATTCTGTTGGAACATCCTGTCTGTGTGTTTTACACCGGACCTGGTTCCGTTTTTATTATTATTCTGTTGGAACATCCTGTCTGTGTGTTTTACACCGGACCTGGTTCCATTATTTATTATTCTGTCGGAATATCCTGTCTGTGCGTTTACGCCGGACCTGGTTCCATTATTTATTATTCTGTTGGAATAACCTGTCTGTGCGGTCTATCGCATGCATGGTGATTTCTTTTGTTATTCCATTCTTTATTATACTCAGTTGGTTAAGTTTTGACTTCTATACTCCATGAAATTTGTGGAATATCCTTGATAGTTGCGTTTCATCCAGTATCTTTTCAAGAAAATATTCTTCTAAGCATTCTTGAATTTTACTCCACAATGCAGTATCATGTTGACAATTTGGACGTTGTTAATTCCTGGATAAATTAATTCTTGAACTTGTTTTATTGAATTCTTATATCATTGTCATCATCCTCATGTTTATAAAATGTTGAAAGTCATCTGTGGCCTGTAGTGCATAGATGGACTTGGTATGATTATGACCAGGGATTATTCGGTATAATCATGACCGTAATGTTACAAATGATGTGGTAAAAGTCCTCATTGGCCCGTAGTGCATTGATGGACAGTTGTTGGCATGATCATGACCATTAATGAATACACGAATATCCTTGGCCGTAGTGCAGGGGTGATTCGATGATGTGGATTATTTTATTAAGCTGAGTCTCAGCGATTACAGTGTTGAAAATTTTTTTAAATCATAAAAGATAGTAGAGTTTATTTTCTACTTGACTCTTTTAATGGATTGCTTGTTCCGCTACAGTTAAACTTGATGTCTATTATATTTTATCAGTTTAACATTGTTGAAGGCTAATGATAATTTATTCTGCATTATCTTAGTCATAATATTTCTTACTGGGCTAGTTGAGCTCACCCTTTCTTTCACTGTTCTCTTCAGGAAATGAGAACGTAGCTGGGACAAGTCGGGGTACGGAGTGATGGTCCGAATGATAGTATTAGTTAGTAGTCCTCACTATTCTATGTAATGGTGTGTTAATAAATGTAATGAGGACTCCTTTTGAGTATGAATACTCTCTAGAAGATAATATTTGTATTCAAACTCACAGTTTATGTTTTGTCGTATTGTACACGACAGATGTATTAATCAGTTGTATTTGTATTCTGTACTATGTATCTGACGACCCAAGATGGGTGATGTATACCTAATTTTGGGGGCGTCACAGTTGGTATCAGAGCTTAGGGATATGATCCCTGGCTAAGATGTGAGAATAGAACTAGGAGGGGAGAGACGGGAAATTCCTTCGCTAGTATGGCATACCTAAGTTTATTTGCATGGTATTTAATTGGTCGGTCATAATATAAGGATAATATATGACATATCAATTAATTTTTATTTTGTGGCAGTATCTGAAAATGGCATCTGAGAATGTTGAGAATAGCAATGGAGCACAGACGACTGTTGATTCACCACATATCAATAATCAGGATAATGTGCATCAGGAAGGTGTCAATCCTCATGCAAACAACAACACTGACCAAATGATGAATGATCAAATGTTCAGAGGCTTTATGCAATTCATGCAACAACAGGTGAAAGCGGCTCCTGTCCACAACGTAGGTGAAAATACTGGAAACTCTCAGGCGGTCACCGCTAAACAGTTTAAGGAGCTGGGACCACCGGAGTTTAAGGGAGAACCCAAACCACTTGTAGCTGAAACATGGATAAAGCAGATCACCAAGATATTTGATGTCTTGGGTTGCTCCGAGGAGCAAAAGGTTCCCTTTGCCGCCTTTATGTTGCGAGGAGAGGCAGATTACTGGTGGGAATCGATAAAGCGTACTCAACCTGCCGCACTGAAGATGTCTTGGGAGAAGTTTCAAGATCTGTTTAACGACAAATACTTTCCCGAGAGTATTCGTCACATGAAGGAGGTGGAGTTCATCAAATTGGAGCAGAATAATATGACCGTGTCGCAGTACGAGGCAAAATTTGCGGAGTTATCCCGGTTTGCGTCCCACCTGGTGGATAATGAAGAAAGAATGACGCGGATGTTTTTAAGAGGTTTGAAGCCGGAGATACGTCAACATCTTGTTTCTCATAAACTGTGTTTGTATTCAGATGTTGTAAATAGGGCTCAGTTGGTGGAGCGCGATAACGAGACAACGCAACCAAAAGAGAGCAGCCGGCAAAATGATAATACCAGTGAGAGCAGTCATCGAAGCGGTGACAACAAGCGTGGAGGGAATCAACAGGCCAGAAATGGTAACCACTTCGGTGGTAATCAGGGCCAAAACAATAAGAATGGACATTTCAAGAAGAGGAGATTCAACAATGATGGAAAGACGTCAGCACCAGCACCTGTCGTTAAGGAAGGAGAACGACCACCTATCATATGTTTCAAATGCGGAGGGGAGGGACACATCAGTCCAAACTGCGCGATGCCGTCCAAAGCATGTTATAATTGTGGAAGAGAAGGTCATTTAGCCCGATTTTGTCGTTTACCGAAAACAAATTCAGCTAGGATGGAGGCACCAAAAGCCGTCCCAGAAAAGTCAAAACCGGTTGTGCAAGGGAGAGCGTTTGTTGTGAACTCCCAGAGAGCAAGGAACCCGAATGAGGTCATCACGGGTAAGCTTATCATAAACTCTAAAGAAGTTTATACTTTATTTGATACCGGTTCAACCCATTCTTTTATTTCTCCTACTTGCGCTCATCGATTAAATTTGATTCCGGAGAAATTAGACTTTGACTTATCTGTGGAAACTCCGTTGGGAGAAACCTTCATTACCTCCACTGGTTATAAGTCTTGTTTGGTTCAAGTTGGTACCCACACATTACCTATCGATCTGATTTCATTAAAAATACTTGCATTTGACGTGATTCTAGGGATTGATTGGTTAACTACTCATTATGCAAAAATTGATTATTTTCGTAAGGTTGTTAGCTTTCATATTCCTAATCGACCTATTATGCGAATTCAAGCAACCAAACCATTAAAATCAATCGCTGTCATCTCAAGCCATAAAGCTATTCGTTTATTAAAAAACGGATGTCAAGCTTTCTTAGCTCATGTCACAGATCTAAACAAAAATACGTCAGCTTTGAATGATATTTCTGTTGTTAATAAATTTCCTGACGTATTTCCCGAAGAACTTCCTGGCCTACCCCCAGAGCGTGAAATTGAATTTTGTATCGACCTTGAACCCGGTACAAAACCCATTTCCAAAGCTCCATATCGAATGGCTCCTATTGAACTTCAGGAGTTAAAGATCCAACTGCAGGAATTGTTAGACATTGGTTTTATTCGTCCTAGTACTTCTCCTTGGGGTGCTCCTGTTCTGTTCGTGAAGAAGAAAGATGGGAGTATGCGACTTTGTATTGATTATCGGGAGTTGAATCATGTCACCATCAAAAATAGGTACCCATTGCCACGTATTGATGACCTGTTTGACCAGTTGCAAGGAGCACAATTCTTTTCAAAGATCGATCTTCGTTCTGGATATCATCAGCTGAAGGTTAGAACTGAGGATATTCCAAAGACTGCCTTCAGAACTCGGTATGGGCATTATGAATTCTTAGTTATGTCTTTTGGATTGACTAATGCTCCTGCTGCCTTCATGGATATGATGAACAGGGTATTTAAGGAATATTTGGATCACTTTGTGGTCGTCTTTATCGATGACATCCTTGTTTATTCCAAAAGCCGTGAAGATCATGAGCAACACTTGAGGCTGGTACTCCAAAAGCTTCGTGAATACAAACTTTATGCCAAGTTGAAGAAATGCGAGTTCTGGCTGGAAGAGGTAGCATTCCTTGGGCACGTAGTATCAAGTCGTGGAATATCGGTTGACCCGGCAAAGATTGAAGCTATTCAAAGCTGGGAGCAACCTAAATCAGTAACCGAAGTACGTAGCTTTCTCGGTCTAGCTGGTTATTATCGGAGATTCGTGGAAGGATTTTCTCGAATCGCTACTCCATTAACTCAGCTGACTCGAAAAGATACAAAGTTCGGTTGGAGCGAAGAATGTGAGCAGAGTTTTCAAGAACTCAAGAGGAGACTCATTTCAGCACCTGTTCTAACAATACCATCTGGCTCGGAGGGATTTGTCATCTACAGTGATGCTTCGAGCAAAGGGTTGGGATGTGTTCTCATGCAACATGGAAAAGTCATAGCCTATGCATCAAGACAACTCAAGGAATATGAGAGGAATTATCCTACTCATGATCTAGAGTTGGCAGCTGTTGTCTTTGCACTTAAAATTTGGAGGCATTACTTGTATGGGGAGAAGGTGGAGATCTTTACGGATCATAAAAGTCTCAAATATTTCTTCACTCAAAAGGAACTCAACATGCGACAACGACGTTGGCTTGAACTGTTGAAAGATTATGATCATACCATTCAATATCATCCTGGAAAAGCGAACGTGGTAGCTGACGCATTGAGTAGAAGATCATATGCAAGTACGAGTGCGATATTGTCAACACAAATACCCATTTTGTGTGATTTGCAAAGGATGGAGATAGAGTTAAAGACTCCAGGGACCCATGTGATGATGGCGAATATACGAGTAGAACCGACTTTAATCGATAAAGTTAAAGCTGCTCAAGCTACAGACCTGGAGCTGATGCGTATGAAGAAGAAAGTGCAAGAAGGTGCTATATCGGAAGCAAGAATCGATGAAGAAGGAATACTTCGAGTCAACTCCAGACTTTGTGTTCCTAACAACCCTGATTTAAAGTATGAAATCATGATGGAGGCGCACAACACACCGTTTGCAATCCATCCTGGAAGTACCAAAATGTATCATGATCTTCGTCATACATTTTGGTGGAGCAATATGAAGAGAGAGATAGCGTTGTTTATCTCAAGGTGTCTAACTTGTCAACGAGTCAAAGCGGAGCATCAAGTACCAAAAGGTCCATTGCAACCACTTGAAATTCCAGAATGGAAGTGGGAGCACATTACCATGGATTTCGTTACCAGTCTTCCTAGGGTTTCTCAAGGTATTGATGCGATTTGGGTCATTGTTGATAGATTGACCAAGTCTGCTCATTTCTTACCGATACGAGAAACTTATACACTTGAACGTCTTGCTCGTATGTACATAAACGAGATTGTAAGACTGCATGGTATGCCAGTATCCATAGTTTCTGACCGAGACCCAAGATTCACTTCACGATTTTGGGTTAGTTTACAAAAAGCTATGGGCACGGAGTTACGATTTAGTTCAGCATATCATCCTCAGACGGACGGACAATCAGAGAGGACTATTCAAACTCTTGAAGATCTATTAAGACTCTGTGTCTTTGACTTCAAAGGAAGTTGGGACAAGTTCTTACCATTGGTGGAGTTTTCCTACAACAACAGTTATCAAGCAAGTATTGGCATGGCTCCATTCGAAGCATTGTATGGAAGAAAATGTCGTTCTCCAGTATGCTGGGATGAGGTGGGCGAAGCAACGTTGTTGGGACCGGAGTTGGTACGTATGACTACAGAAAAGATTCAAACGATCCGACAACGTATAAAAACCTCACAAGATCGACAAAAGAGTTATGCTGATCTTCATCGAAAGGACGTGGAATTTGATGTAGGAGATCATGTGTTGCTCCATGGAAAGGAGTTACGAGATTTGGAAAGAGAGGAAAGCTAAATCCTCGATTCATCGGTCCATTTTTAATCCTCGATCGAGTAGGAACTGTGGCTTATAGACTCGCTTTACCGCCAAGTATGTCTCGTGTTCATAACGTTTTCCACATATCCATGTTACGCAAATATGTGGAAGACCCGAACCACATTATTGAGTTAGAACCGGACGAAATAGCGGAGGATTTGACGTATGAAGAAGTTCCTGTTCAAATCTTGGATAAGAAGGAACATATTCTACGCTCCAAGGTTATACCTCAAGTTAAAGTTTTGTGGAGAAACCACGATGTTGAGGAAATGACTTGGGAGTTAGAATCAGAAATGAAATCAAGGTATCCTTACCTCTTCGACATACCAGGTACGTACCCTAATTTCGAGGGCGAAATTTCATAAGAAGGGGAAGTTGTAAGACCCCAACTTTTATAAATAAAGATGAATTTTCTATAAATATCATTTTTGAATATTATGAAGTTAATTTGATATAATGTTATAGTTGTGGGTAATATTTATAAATTTTGCAAAGTAAGCAAGTTGTTATAAAATATTCGTTTGGTCGGAAAATATTCTTTTTGTTGGGGAATATTCGTACGACGGCACAATCATTGGTGGACCCCACAACGGAATTATTGTCGGATTGAGAAAACGACAGAATTATCTTTCTATAAAAATAACAGCTGAGGTGTTACCGTTAAAATCGTTAAAACTGTTGAACTACTTGGTAGTAAAAGTACAGTAATACGCGTGGTTGCATAGTAGCACACGGTATTGATTATTGATGCTTACGTGAGAAGTCACTCAGCTATACTCAATTATTGCTACAGTAATTGCTGCATCATATCTCTTAAATTATTGTCATAGTATCATCTGTATAATATGTTATATTATTGAGACGTTGTGGTAAGTTTGGTTATTTTATGGGGGGCCATATGTCATCATCTAAGAGTCTCTTCGTCAATAGTAATTACCGTCGTCAATAGTAATTACCGTCGTCAATAGTAATTACCTTCGTCAATAGTATTTACCTTGGTCAATAGTAATTCCCTTCGTCAATAGTATTTACCTTGGTCAATAGTATTTACCTTGGTCAATAGTAATTACCTTCGTCAATAGTATTTACCTTGGTCAATAGTAATTACTTTCGTCAATAGTAGTTGTCCCTTCAATATTACCAAGAGTCATTTGACCCTTCGTTAAGACCAAGAGTCATTTGACCCTTCGTTAAGACCAAGAGCCGCCCTCAGTTTTTCTATAAATAGAGGCCTAGGGCTTCATTATTTTTCACGAATTCATTCAAGCTATAGAGAGAGAAAGTATAGAGAGAATAAGAGAGAGAGAGAGACTAAAAGTATTCTGCTACATCACTTTTCCAATATCCAGTTCTTTTAAGGTAGGGAATATTATTTTTTCTTTTATATTCATGAAGAGAACTTCTGTTATTCCATTCGTTATTATTCTGTTGGAATAACCAGTATACGCGGTCTACCCTATACTTGGTGACATTCTTCTATTATTCTGTTGGAACATCCTGTCTGTGTGTTTTACACCGGACCTGGTTCCGTTTATTATTCTGTTGGAACATCCTGTCTGTGTGTTTTACACCGGACCTGGTTCCGTTTTTATTATTATTCTGTTGGAACATCCTGTCTGTGTGTTTTACACCGGACCTGGTTCCATTATTTATTATTCTGTCGGAATATCCTGTCTGTGCGTTTACGCCGGACCTGGTTCCATTATTTATTATTCTGTTGGAATAACCTGTCTGTGCGGTCTATCGCATGCATGGTGATTTCTTTTGTTATTCCATTCTTTATTATACTCAGTTGGTTAAGTTTTGACTTCTATACTCCATGAAATTTGTGGAATATCCTTGATAGTTGCGTTTCATCCAGTATCTTTTCAAGAAAATATTCTTCTAAGCATTCTTGAATTTTATTCCACAATGCAGTATCATGTTGACAATTTGGACGTTGTTAATTCCTGGATAAATTAATTCTTGAACTTGTTTTATTGAATTCTTATATCATTGTCATCATCCTCATGTTTATAAAATGTTGAAAGTCATCTGTGGCCTGTAGTGCATAGATGGACTTGGTATGATTATGACCAGGGATTATTCGGTATAATCATGACCGTAATGTTACAAATGATGTGGTAAAAGTCCTCATTGTCCCGTAGTGCATTGATGGACAGTTGTTGGCATGATCATGACCATTAATGAATACACGAATATCCTTGGCCGTAGTGCAGGGGTGATTCGATGATGTGGATTATTTTATTAAGCTGAGTCTCAGCGATTACAGTGTTGAAAATTTTTTTAAATCATAAAAGATAGTAGAGTTTATTTTCTACTTGACTCTTTTAATGGATTGCTTGTTCCGCTACAGTTAAACTTGATGTCTATTATATTTTATCAGTTTAACATTGTTGAAGGCTAATGATAATTTATTCTGCATTATCTTAGTCATAATATTTCTTACTGGGCTAGTTGAGCTCACCCTTTCTTTCACTGTTCTCTTCAGGAAATGAGAACGTAGCTGGGACAAGTCGGGGTACGGAGTGATGGTCCGAATGATAGTATTAGTTAGTAGTCCTCACTATTCTATGTAATGGTGTGTTAATAAATGTAATGAGGACTCCTTTTGAGTATGAATACTCTCTAGAAGATAATATCTGTATTCAAACTCACAGTTTATGTTTTGTCGTATTGTACACGACAGATGTATTAATCAGTTGTATTTGTATTCTGTACTATGTATCTGACGACCCAAGATGGGTGATGTATACCTAATTTTGGGGGCGTCACAGATATCATCCAATTCTCTTTTCTATAGGTTTCAATGTATTTGGAGGTTTCTTTTCTTAAAAAGTTAAAAAAAATATATATGTAGTTAATATTTACATTTATTTTTTAATTATTTAAATAAATATTAATGAAAATATTTATAAAAAATACATGTAATAATTAGGGATAGGATTAAATTAACATCTTTTTTTGTTGAGACAATTTTAACTTGTGATAATCAATTTTAACTTGCTACTATTAATTAAAATATGTCTAATTGATGGGGCAAGGATGGATCATTTCTATTTTAAATAAATAGAAACTCTTCATTTCATAATTTAAATTTAAAATATATTAAAATATGATATTATACTGACAGAAGAGATGATTTTAAATCTGAACCATAATTTTAATTTACGGGCTTCAAAAATACTCAGAACGCCAAGTGGGGCTATTTTGTTAGCTGAGCTGCAACATCTTGCACGCAACCTGCTTGGTGGTTTTTAAATAAATAATAGTATAATACTCCGTTAATTCCGAGTTTTTAGATTAATATTTACTTTTTAATAGTTAATTTTTAATCTTTTTAAATTTAAATTTAAAATAATTATTTAAACTTTAAAAACAATAAATTTTATAGGTAGTAATACATTTTAAGTAATTTAAGATATTTATAATTGTATTAATATAAATTAAATAAATTTATGTCAATTTTAAATATGAAAATATTTGAAATTAATTTAAAAAAAAATATTAATCTTATAATTTAAAACAGAGGTAGTATAACATATTATGAATTTATGAATGAATTTTTACATTAACTATTCTCAGTGGTATAATTATTATAAGAATATAATACGAATTTTATTAAATTTTGGAGATAAAATAAAATTTTAAAAAATTAAAAAAGATAAAATTATAATAAAATCAAACTTATATTAAAAAAAAGGAGAAAAAGATTTGTAATGCATATTAAAAAACAGTACTTATTCTTCTTCATCATATTTCTTCTTATAAAATAGATTTATTTTACGACTGGAATTGAGTAGTAGTATAAAACTTTAATAAGAAAGTGAATTCTATTTATTTATTTATTTCTAGAAAGGAGAATGTATTAGGATAATCCCTCCAAATCCTCGGGGCATCATGTATTCGTCGACACGTGGCACAATGGGGTAGCAAAAACCGACGGTAGCCGGTAAACAGCCCATCTTAACCTACCTTCCCAGTCACTTTAAAAAGGTGTCAAGTAACCAAGGTCTGCTTTATGTGTGTCCCTCCCTTCCTTTATTCGCTATCAGACCCTTTTCTTCCTCACTCGGCCGCTGAGAGGAGAGAGAAATTAATGGAGGTTTAGAGAGAGAAAATGAGGTGACCCTTGAAGAGTTGAAGAAGAAAATGACAGATTTTGCTAAGGAAAGAAATTGGAATCAGTTTCATAGACCTAGAAATCTCCTTTTGGCACTGGTATGGTATCTACCCTTTTCTCTTTTGTTGTGTATGATTTATTAGTGTAATATATACATTTAGGTGGAAGTGATGTTTTATTTTTTGTCTATAAAAATACCCACAAACAAAAACATGAATTTCAATGATTTTGGCAGAAACCCTTTAGGCCTTTTACCATATATTGGCTGGAAGAATATGTGAATACAAAATAGGGGATAAACACACAGATGACTTTCTGCATTTCTGTTGGGTGTCTCTTAAAGACCATTTATGATGATTTTCTTGCATATTTATTTTGAGTTGTAGCAAGAAATTATGGTCCAAAGTTTGAATATAGAAAATTAAATGTAATGGAAAGTGGAGTTTGTTTTCAGTTGCTGTGAGGGAAGATGTTGATTGATGAAAATCCCAAGCAAAGAGATACAAACTTCTCTTTTCCAACCACACTTGAAGGTATTCAAAAGTAGTGTTTTGAAGGTATTTAAAAGTTATGTTATTTTTTTTTATTTTCCAGAATATTGTACTCCCTCTCTTCCACTAAAAGTCTCATTAAAAAACAAAACAAAACAAATTTGTTCACCAAATGAGTCATTTTTTATATTCCTATCAGTATAAAAATGACACAATGTGCTCAAGTTTGCAATCATTATAGTTTTACCTTTACTAAATGTTTTTTTGGAGTTAATAACATATATGGAGCAAAAATAGATCTTTAATATTGTAAATGAGACTGATTTTGTGATATGGAGGGATTATTACCTGTACATTAGAACATCATCATGTTCAGAGAAATGTCGTTAAAGAGCAAAACACAGAACATAGAAACCAACCATAAAAACACTTTATTCCCTTCACAGTATTACACAAAAAAAGAGTACTTCAAATGGGTATGGGGTATTTTCCATTTGTCAGGTCACTACTTTTCATACCCATTTTCCCTTTTTTATGTATGTATGTTTATCAGGTGGGTGAAGTGGGGGAATTGTCTGAGATTTTCCAGTGGAAAGGAGAGGTTCCAAAAGGACTGCCTGACTGGAAAGAGGAAGAAAAACAGCACTTGGGTGTGGAGCTTTCTGATGTGTTGTTATATCTACTTAGGCTTTCTGATATTTGTGGTGTTGATTTGGGGAAAGCTGCTCTTAGGAAATTGGAACTTAATGCTAAAAAATTCCCAGATAGAGCAAATCCAATGGTAATGTCAAAATGGCTGTAGCCATTGTTATATTTTGGCACCAAAAAGTGTTTTTTGGTGCTAAAATAGAATCCAGTCTCCAGTGGTTGGTTCTATTTTAGCACCAAATTGTTTCAAATTTAACTAACTTTCCCTCCATCTCATTGTTAATTACTTTTTCAACTCCAATTCAACTATCTACGTTATTTTTCAATCCACAATTATAGCACCCCCATTCCACCGTTTTCAACCACCATTCAACCCAGATATTTTTATTATTTAACTTTCTCATCTAACTTTCCTCAACCACCATTCTACCGAACTTTCTCAGCTAACTTTCTTCAACCACCATTCATTTTGTATGAGAGAGAAGGTGCATGCAATAGATCAAAGCTAGCTACCAGGGTCCCAAATTCCGGCGGGTTCTATGTTTTCCGGCAGCGTATTGGACACTTTCCGGCGGGTTCCATGTTTTCCGGTCACTTTCCGTTCAGTTTTAGGTATGTCCGATTCTTGATTTTCTGTTAATTTCAGTTGGGATTTGAGATGTCAAAGTCATCCTTGGTTCTATATTTAGAACCAAGTATAACATTTTGTTACTTTAGAACTAATTATAGAACTGGGTTGGATTTGTGTTTTTGTCATTTGGTGCTATAATTTGACTATAGAACCAATTATAGCACACCCATTGGATTTGCTCTTATGCTTTCTTAGGGCTCTTCTAAAAGCATACCCAACTTATTAGCTCTGCGGAAAATATCACCACAACCAACAACCAGAAGAGCAATGGTGTGTTTGATGATCGTGTTTGATTTTCTTGGACTTTGTCCTACCCTTTAGCCTTTAGCCTTTAGCCTTTTCTTTTTGTTATATATTGATGTGATGATGGGTTCAAGTAGTTATATAATATGGAAGTTTCTTTTGGGTTTTGAACTTTCAAGCCTTTTTGACTTCATTAGTGTGTATATATGTTACTTTAATTTAGCAATGATTGTCACAATTGAGTTTTATTTACAAAATAACTTTACAACATTGCAACTCTCTTCACCCCCCACGCCCACCCCACCCCACCCCACCAAAAAAAGAAAAGAAAAGAAAAGAAAAAAAGAGAAAGGAATACCATATTGTAGTTATGTAAATACAAATAGCATGGGAGGTGGAAGGAGGGTTTGCATGAGCACAATCTGAGGTGGTGTGTATACAGGAGTTTCTATTTTTTCTTTCTTTTTATATTTGGGTTGGGCCGGGGGGGGGGGGGGCGAGGAGGGGGGCGGTAATTAGAATCCATAGGAGTCTGTCTTCAATTGAGTAGTTATTTTTGGGACTAGAATAAAGATGGAAAAAGGGTTCATAATTTCCCACATTTTCCAAGAGTTTTGGATACACAAACAATCAGTTTTTGAAATGATAATCTCTGCCCCCAAGAAAATGGTCCCATCTAAAATCTGTGCATCAATATGTAACAAATGTCGCCTTTTATTTTTAATGTGAAAATACTAGTTTTGTAAATATGGGAGCACAGGTGCACTTGTAGCTCAGTAGATTGCATAGAGTTCATAATTTAGGTCGAGAAATATACAGTTAATTAAAATTATTTGAATTTATTAGGCTGATTAATTAATTTTTAGGTTATGGATTGGTTCAGTTTTAGACTTATGTTATTAATTAGAAATATTAATTGAAATTAATTTTAATCCATATTAATCTATAATAAAATATTGACTGTTTTTTGTCATTTAGTTGTGGTGGTTCTTGAAAAGGGCCTCATGATCCCTTCTTGTTCTTGAGGGCGTTAATATCAATATCATCTTTGATTATATATTATTATTGATTTTTTAAATTTACTCTGAAATATTTTAAACCAAACATATTATTACCGAATTATAAGATTAATATTAATTTTTCAAAAATTAATTTGAGGCATTTTCAAATTTAGAATTAACATAATTCATTTAAATTTTGAAAAAAATAAAATTTGTGATTAATTATATTTTTTTGATAGTTTATAATATTCATAATTGTATTGACATAGACTAAACAAGTTCATATCAATTTTTAATTTAAAAATATTTTTAAAAAATAATATGAATCTTATAATTAGAGGTAATAACTAATAATATTTTTAATATATCGAGTCTTTTTATATATATTACAAAAATATGTCAATTTTTATTACAATTCGATGCTATATCATTGTCTGTAAATTAATAAAATTACATTAATTATTAATTAATTAGTTTACTCGTATAAAATATTGCAGGATATATTTTTTCCAAACTATATGGCAGTGGCAGACTACTTCCTTTTATGAGACGGCCATGTTGAATACTATATGGGTTGAAACTATTTAAACTATATTTTTGTATAGAAAAAGTCTAGGGGGACCGGTTTTTTCTGATCGGGGTAGTGACCGGTCGGATTTTTTTTTTTTTTTTTTTTTTTTTGCTTTTGATTACAAAATAATTAATGTGATTTATTGGAACTGAAATTTTTATAAAATGCAGTGATTTAGGCGTCCGTTTGGATACACGTAACAAACAGGTTATACAGTCTGTACAACCCTGTTTGTTACGTGTATCCAAACGGACGCCTAAATCACTGCATTTTATAAAAATTTCAGTTCCAATAAATCACATTAATTATTTTGTAATTAAAAGCAAAAAAAAAAAAAAAAAAAAAATTCCGGCCGGCCACTACCCCGGTCGGAAAACGCCTGTCGGCGTAGAAGGACTGTTTTGTATAACCCAAAACCAACTGTAACTACTTTTTGCCAGCTCTAAGTCATTGCACATAGTAAATAACCCTTAACACTGTTGGGAGGAAGAGGATATTTTAAATATTTACCCTCAAAAATTTCCTTCCAAAATTGGAAAGATTTAAAAGGAATTTTTCTAAACACTTAGATACATACTAAAATACCAAAGCTACCCTTAATAATTTCTAAAATGCAATCTCATAAATATAAAATAGTAATATACTATTTTAAATTAAAATTTCCTTTCAAAACTCACAAACACAAGAAAAGAAAGTAAATTTTCTCTCCCAAAATTCTTAAATTAATGTCACCCCCTTCAAACTTAGTGTTTGGGCTTGGAGTTGGTGTCTTGGTCTACTATGTTTTATTTTAGAGAAATGATATTTTTAAAACAGTTTTTGATATTTTTTTGGAGTTCTTTACATAAGTATACAATAAATAAAAAATAATTATAAGAAAAGTGTATCAACCAAATAATTACAAAAAGAGTGTAATTAGGACCCATATTACAAAAATAGTACAATTCACATTAATAAGGAAACTTAAAATCAAGGACAAATAATTGTCATAATTAATAATTAAAATTCAAATATTTGGATCTTACAACAAAAATAAATTTAAATTCAAATTTAAATATTTAAATTCAAATCTTCATCTTTCTCACATACACTTTGAAATAATAGTCCGCCGCTACACCGCCACGAATCTCCGTTGTCCAAAACGCTAATGAGAATAAGAAGAAGATTCGCCTTACAAAAAGTTTAAAAATAAATAGATGTAACTTTTAATGTTCTGAATTTTTTTTATAACTATTTTGTTACTCATAAATAATAAAATAGTTACCTTTGTATGAATGGTTGGCTACCAACTGCATCACATTCAAACGAAATTGGTAACTTAATAAAATTGAATTGGTTACCTTGATCTGAAGGTTTGGCTACCAACTGCACTATGAAAAAACTGTATGTGTGGATGTGAATTAGTTATTTTGGTATGAAGGTTTTGTTACCTTGGTACGAAGGTTTGTTTATCTTGATCTGAAGGTTTGGTAACCAACTGTACTAAGAAAAAATTTAAAGTGTGGAGGTTAATTGGTTACTTTGATATGACAGTTTGGTTATCTTGGTATGAATGTTTGGTTACTATCATCCAATATTCATATCTACCGCCGTCGCCGCCCGAATCTTCATACCCACCTCTATTTTAACCCTTCATTTTGAGAAGTTACTGGAGATATACAGTTGGTTGACTCATAAATATATATATATATGAAGCACGAATTGACTGGAACTAAAAGTACATTCCGACTTGCTTACATATATACCGAGAACACAGAAGTTAACAAACAATGAGAAACAGAAGCACAGTAATAAAAAAAACTAAAAAATCGTACCTTCATGGACTTCATTGTTTTGACTGTCATCATGAACCTCCACATCATTATCATCTCCATCGTTATCACTGTTATCATTGTCATCGTCATTATCTGTATGTTCTGTATTATCGTTTTGATTGTGATTGGAGAAATGATTAATGAAGAAGACAACAATTTATGAGAAGCATGTACGACTAACTATATATATATATATATATATATATATATATATATATATATATATATTAATGAAAGAATACGTTGGATGAAGAAGAAGAGGGTGATGACTAACTGTAGTCGTTATAGATGAATAGAGAGAAGAAGTCACGGGTATAACTAATTTCTAAATTAAGGAATTCTAATTGAATACTAATTCTCTAAATTAAGGAATCCTAATTGCACTAATATTGTAAATAAATATGAAAGTGTATTAGTTGTGTAAAGATTTTATGAGTGCACTATTGTTGTAATTATTTTTAAAAATATAATATAATATGTAATTCATCCATTTTTTTAACCATAAAAAAGTGACTCTTACGTGTGCAAATATAAAAAATTGCTATAAAAATAATAAATAAATATTTTCACAATATTTTTTAATATTTCTGTACGTAGAGCCCACTGTTGTGGATTTATCGATTCTTTTGATTTATTGTTGGCTTGTACTTTAAGTTGACTAAAAAAATACTTTTACTTCTTCTAGAAAAAGTTTCCAACTATAGTGGTGGTAGGTTTACATAATTGGTCAAATCAAATTATGCACAATTTCAAACTAATTATTTTGACCAAGGAAAGCCAAGAAAATGAATAAAAAAAATAGTCAAGTAAATAAAATATTAAATTAAGATAATGAACATTCATTAATACTATTAAGTTTTTATTTTTTTTCAAAAGTAATTATATGAGTTTCTCTACATTGCCCTCGAAATTTTGCACTATTTATAAATATATCCACTATTAAAAAATTTGCAAACTTTAAGGAGGGTAAAGTTGGTTAAGAAAATATAAAATACTCTATAATTCTATATATATTATACTAATCTTTATGGACTTAAAAGGTGAAAAAGTGATATAAAACTGTTAAAGTGAGTTTTTGGTTATATTTCAATCTTTATATGTTAAATGTGCCTATTCCTGTTCATTTTTCGGGAGATTCAAAGGATTAGACATTAATATAGAATATAGTTAATTTAGAAATTACGTAAATAAGACTCACACTTGCCTAAGAAAAACAGTAAGAAAATCAAACTTCCTTTACAAAATATTATGGGCAATATTGTCATAAACAGCTGTTTATATTTTATTTGTGTACAATCTGTTAAAATTACGTTATTTTGGTAGTTTTTTTTATATAAAAAAAACAGATTCTCTCCTCTTAATCAAAAATAAAAAAACAAATCTGTCAAAATGACGTAGTTTTGACAGACTGCACAAATAAAACATACACAACTGTGTATAATCGTTATTCCAAAATATTAGTACTAAGAAAAACTTCTAGAATTACTTCTAACATGTTTCGCACGTATAAACAAATGGAGAATTGAAACTTTTATCACCCATAATGTAACGGGCGTCATTATTTTCATATATATATTTGATATTTTATAAATTAAGATCCCTTTCATCACAATTTTCACTTAATTTCTTTAGCACGCATTAACAATATAAATATTTCTAAAGACGGTAGACATAATTATTTGCGATAAATGTAATTGTCTCGCAAAATGCATATTATAGGATTCTCTCCATCGCATTTATCCTTCAATTTCTCTCAAGAAACATTCAACAAGATAGATATTATTTTTAACGACGATAATCATGACAAATTTTAATGTCCTTAATTATTTATTATGAATTTTATTGTGTCGCTAAATGTAATATTTTATATAGTTGAATGCACGTGTAATGAGAGAAATTAAAGGATAAGTATAATATAGAAAGTCTTAATTCAAAAATAGGGGTAGAAGGTGTAATAGAAAATCTCTAAATCCAAGTTCCATCTTCATGGGTGAAAAACACATTTAAAATTACCAAATATACATGTAAAAATCTCTTATATATTTTGAAAAATAATATACATACCGACAAATATATGATGAAGTTGGATTGCTACCAATATAGGAGTCTCTGTATTTTTATTTTTTAAGTTTTTACTTATTCCATGTATTTATCATTCGGTTGAAAATTTTCACAATAAATATCAGGACTTTCGCAATTTAAAATAGGAAATTATTAAATTCAAAACATAAAATATTATTTTTACAACAAAAGTGTCGTTATAGATCCTATACGACGGTTTTCACCGTTGTTATATATCTACATCAACATTTTTATTATAAAAATAACAAAAAATATTGTAAATTTAATAATTCTCTTAAAAATATCAAATATATATGTAAAAATATCATTTTAATTTTTTCTAGTGAAATTTCCATTTCTTGCATCCAAACGGGGTTCAAGAAAAAGAGGCGCAAATGCACAATAATAGGGGATGGAGTTAGGTAGTCAGAAAATTATCCAAATTGGAAATTACCGCGTTCTTTTCAGTCAAATGGACAACTAACGTCACTGTTTTGTTACTACGAGTATTTAAATTTCTAAAAATAGAAACCCAATTCCCAAATCTACACTCCATTTCAGTCTTATACGACTACCAATCTCAAAATTTAACCTCCATGATTTCTCCTTCTTCATCTTCGTCTTCGTCTTCGTCTTAATTGATCTTACGCAATTCAAGGTATTTAATTTTTCTGAATTTGACCAGAATTTGAGACGGAGGCATCATGCTTGAAGTGATGGAAGAAGAAGCTGTGAAGCCAATTGAGGTAATTGCCATGGAGTCTCTAGGGTTAGGGTTCGATTTCGCGAGCGATTTCAGGTTAAAGTTCGTGAAGAGGTGTCCCGGTGGCGCCGGTGATGATGGGAGGTTGGTGGTTTTAGATGAGGCCAATAAGAGGGACGTTGTGTTTCCGGGAGGCGGCGTAATTCGAGGAGTGCCGGAGAGTATTCGCTGCGGTAAAGGGGATAGGATTCGGTTTAAATCTGATGTTCTTAAATTCAATGAGGTAACGAGTTTTTACTGATTTTACTCTGTTCGAGTTTACATGTCCTAAAGTTGCAATCTTTGTACTACGAGATTATGTATATTCATGCATTAACAGTCTAGAAGTCATATTGATTATCTAATATACATGATCTAAACTTTCAGAGTAGGCTGGATGAATAATGCATTTTTTAGGGGACACCAAACTCCATTTTTTGCCCATTGGATATCTTAAATGTGAAGTTCAATTCACAGGTACCTCATTATTGTGAGAGAATACACGAATTTAATTCTAAATAACTAGAAAAATATATTACAAATTTGGAATTTTTTGGAGATGACTAAGGGCCGCCCGTTCGGCAACGTGTTATTTTAAAAGGGTTAATTGCAAATTATACCCCGAAGTATACACCCTTTTACTATTCGTATCTCGATGTTTAAACACTCTCATCCTGCTACCCAAAGTACCGTTAAGTAAGCACGATGGACCCTATTCAGATTTCCAATCAATCTTTTTGCCGGAAAATGGCCACGTGTCATAATTAAATATTTAAAGGTTGTTGACCATATAAATACTGTAGTTGACTTATTTAATTTGTAGAAATACATGTGAAATACTAGATTATATGGCAAATGAATACTTATGTGTAATTACAATGGATATTTCTAAATGAGATTTTAATTTTTTTTCTTTAGATAGAAAGATAAAATTATAAAAAAGAAAACATAATGAATCAAAAGAATAAAAATATAAATATATTTCACTTTATTTAATCAAAAATAAAAATCAGATATACACTTAAATAACATTTTTTATAACAAACAAATTAATAAAACATAACCAAAAAACATCATTCATTTTAGCCATCTAATGGATCAAGTGCCCTAATCCCCAAATCAAAATCATAAATCTATTGTTCATCTTCTTCCAAACGTAGAAACAATTCATTTTTAACAAACAACTTGTTGAGAAAATTTTCAACCTTCACCAACATACCTAACCACCACTAGTGCCGATCCATAGCACAAACCAGCAACATTGACTAAAAGTTTTGACTTTTTACGACAACAAAGGTTTCGATATTACATGACAACAACTTGATGGATCACGATTTTGCGAGATCGACAACGTTGTGGTTGAAGCTATTTACTCTCTTTTTTCCAGATCTAGATCCTCACAAGATGTGAGCTGTGTTTCCCTCCCTTTTTTTTGGTTCTTCCTTTGCTTGTTATTCCTCTGCTCATGATAGGTTCTTCCTTTGCTCATGAGATTTTTGAAATTATGGGTTTGGGTTTTTGGTTTTTCCTCTTAGAGAGAAAAGTGTGTTTTTTGAGATTGGGCAAAATTTTGAAAATGTTAAACTAATTGGGGATTTTAGTTTGAGATTTTCAAACTTCATGAATGGTTACAAGGGAAGAGGATGAATGATTTGGGTATTTTGGAATTTGAAATTTTTGGTGAGTTCCATGGTAATGGAAGATGGGAAAGAAGAGGAAAAACGAAACAAAATTAGATTTATAAATTTGTTATTTATTGTATTAGTAAGTATAAATGTATTACTTAATCTAATTAATCAAGTTTTCAAAGATTTTATATGGTTAAGTGTATAAAAATCTGGTCAAATCCTACTTATACATACACCACAGGAACATGTGGTAGTTCCGACCACTTTTTTGGCCGAAAATTACAAAAGGGTCAGTTATGGTAACTTATCTGTACTTTGGGTAGCGAGATGGGAACGTTTAAATATCGGGGTACGAATGGTAAAAGGGTGTATACTTCGGGGTGTAATTTGCAATTAACCCATTTTCAAATGACTTAAAAGTTAAAATTTAAGTTGAGTTATAAGTTATTTTTAGTTGTGACTTATAAGTAAAAGTGTTCGACACCAGATTGACTTATAAGTCAGAAATTAAGTTAAAACAAATTGTGAAAGTGTTCGGCTGATAATGACTTATAAGTTAAAATAAAATGTAAAAATTACTAAAAAGAACATTAATTAAAGATTAAAAGATACATTGATTCAATATCATTTCATAAGAATCACTAATTTTTTATTAAATAAAACATTAAACAAATAAATATATTATATTGTATTATAAATATAATATAATATAAAATAATTATAATGTATATTAATAATATATTATATTATATATGTATATATTATATTATGTAAGGCAATATAGCCCTACACAGCTGTGTATGGCCATTATTCCCTATTATGTATTATTATATTGTATATTTAATATTATATTATAATATAATAAATATAATACATATTAATAATATGTTATATATGTATATATTATATGTTATGTTATAATATTATATATTTAGAAGACGAATCTAAAACATACCTCTTAAATAGCAGACATCTCTTAAATAACATAAATTTATTTAAACTACGTCGTTTTAGAGATTCTTTTAAAAAATTAAATAATATTAAAAGAGAGTGATCCTACTTGCATTCCTTTTATTTACAAAAATACCACCCGTGACCCCACTTGTTTTTAAAAGAATCTCCAAAAAAAGGTAATTTTAATAAATGTATGTTATTTAAAAGAGGTATGCTATTTAAGAGGTATGATTCGTTGTGTGTGTGTGTGTGTGTGTGTATATATATATATATATATATATATATATATATATAGCAACCGGTCGGTATGGCCAATATTCCAGCAACCAACATCTGAGCCTTTGATCGTTTACATGGAAGGTTAGGATGTAAAGTAAAAATGATTCAGCCGCTATAGCATGTAGCGGTCAAATAAACTATATGTAGAGGCTGTTATTTTAATAATAGGATCCCACCTATTATTTTTAAAAATATACCAACCGCTACATGCTGTACTGGCTAGACCATAATAATTTTTTTCTTTTGTTAGGTCTGTTTGTGTTAGTTGGTCGAACCTTGCAAAGGGAAAACTGATGCTGCTCTTTCCTATTACATACACCAAAAAATGGGAATTTTTTTTTTTTAAAATACCAACAGCTACAACATGTAGCGACTTGGCCTTTACTTTTTTTTCTTGCAAACAAACCTTCCTTTGCGCTAGTTTAATAATAATAATAATATTATTATTATTATTAATAATATTATTATTATTTTTATTATCATTATTATTAGTATCATTATTATTAGTATTATTATTATTATCATTATTATTATCATCATATTATTATTATTATTATTATTATAATGATATTAGTAATAATAATAATAATAATAATAATAATAATAATAATAATATTAAACTTTAGCACAAAAGAAGGAAGGTTTGTTTGAAAAAAAGTAAAGGCCAAGCCGTTATATGTTGTAGCAGTTGATATATTTTTTTTTTAAATTTCTTTATTTTTTATAAAATATGACAAAGTGGGACATATAATAATAATAATAATAATAATAATAATAATAATAATAAAAATAATACTAATAATAATGAAACTAATAATATTAATAATCATAATAATACTAATAAAAATAATTCTAATACTCCCTCCGTCCCAAATTAATTGCTCAGTTTTGACTTTTTTAAGTCAAATTGACTATTTTTAGAATTAATAATTAAGCATATATAAATATATTTCTAAAATTATAAAAATTGGGATTAGTAATAAATTGTATATACTTTCTTTTGGTTATAATCACTTCACCTATATTTTAGCAAAAATAGTAAAAAAATTAGTTTTAAAAATGGTCAATTTGACTTTAAAAAGTCAAAACTAAGCAGTTAATTTGGGACGGAGGGAGTAATAATAATGATGATAATAATAATATTAAACTTTAGCACTAAACTTTAGCACAAAGGAAGGTTTGTTTGAAAAAAAATAAAGGCCAAGCCGCTACATGTTGTAGTGGTTGGTATGTTTTTTAAAAAAACTTTTCCCTTTTTTGTTATAAAATATGACAAAGTGGGACATATAATAATAATAATACTAATAAAAATACTACTACTACTACTAATAATAATATTAAACTTTAGCAGAAAGAATGGTTTGTTTGCAGGAAAAAAAGTAAAGGCCAAGCCGTTGTAGTTGTTGGTATTTTTAAAAAAAAAACTTTCCTTTTTTTGATGTATGTAATAGGAAAGAGCAGCATAAGTTTTTCCCTTGCAAATTTCGACTAACTAACACAAGCAGACGAAACAAAAGAAAAAAATTATTATGGTCCTGCCGCTACAGCATGTAGCGGTATATTTTTAAAAATAATAGGTGGGGCCCTATTATTAAAATAGCAGTCGCTACATATAGTTTATTTGACTGCTACATGCTGTAGCGGCTGAATCATTTTTACTTTACATCCTAGCCTTCCAGGTAAACGATCAATGACTCAGATGTTGGTTGCTGGAATAGTGCCCATAGCAACCGGTTTCTATGGACGAGGACCCATATATATATTGCCGAACACCCTATTATTAGTTTATTTCAGTTAAAGTAATTTAAACTATGTAATATCTGCTAGTGATGAAGGCAAGGAAATGACAATGCTCGACATTAGCAACTGTGTATATAACAACGTTCATCGAGTTGGTATGAAAATTTTTATGTTCACCCTCTGTAAATTAATAGTGGATTAATTGTTTTCAAGCAACCTTGAATAATTAGACCATAACAGTAGAGTTTTATACATGATTGCAAAGTAAACTGTCATACTGACTACCTAGATATGCGCTTTGGTAGATAAGCAATCAGACAAATCATATATAAACCATAACTTCAGTCAAGTGCCAACTATTTGGTATGAATACACCCCATACCTAGTGTTTGTCAGGAAACCAGTTATAACTATGGAAGATTTTGAGCAAGCATGTAGCTGTAGTGAACCCATTTGTGCATTCAACCAGGGGCGGGTCCACATCACACCTACGATACTAAGGAATTAGGTCTGTCCATTTCCAAGGTTGGGCAATGCCTTAAGCTTTCTGATGGACGATTGTTTATATTTGGTTTAATTGGACCAATGGCCTCCCCACAAAGTGAAGGCCTTGCTCCCTTATAAGGAGGAGGCATGGACGGGGTTCACTCCAAGACATGGGCTCATATGGTCATCCCTCATGTGTGATGGAATGGTTGGAGTCTAGTATAAGACAATGGCTTATGGGTTGTCTTTCATGAGTGATGAAATGACAGAGTAGGTGGTCGTTCTATCGAGTCTCACAACTACAACTTACTGTTTGATTGGTGTTAGAATTTAAGAATAAATAATAGCACGCTCACACAAAATTATATGAAGAACGGAAAAATAAAAACACACGATATACCCAGGTTTGCCTATTTGACTAGTCTTGCTTGTCTGATGTATTCATGAGATGTCTCACACGCTTTATAATGATTCACACATCAAACAATGTTTTATATTAACTAAAAAACCTTAGTTGCTATAACATGAGCTCAAGCCCAATACATTAGTAAAACCCAATAGTATTGGATTACGAATAAATCCCCAAGCTCAATTAGTCGAACCCGCAGAAGTATGAGTCAATCCCAGCAATGGGGTTTCTTTTCAAGTGATGAAATTGATAAGATAGATCGAGTAATACTCCAAGACATGGACCTGTGATGCCATCCTCTATAGGTGATGGAAATGCATTTAGGCTGGGAGTAGAGTTTCAAGTGAACATTAGTACCACAGGAAATGATCTGATGATAAGGCTTGCATTACACTCACAGGTGATAGGGTGAGGTCCTTATGTCATTGTCATTAGAACATTCCCCGTGGCAATGCCCACTGTAGACTATGCTCCCAACCCTTACCTTTCCATCACTTGTGGAGCTCCATGTCTTGAGTGCTATTCCATCTAGCTTATCAATTCCACTACTTATAGCAAAGCCCTTCCTCAGTGTGATTGACCTCTGTTCTGCTTATACCCAGTATAAACAACTGTCTATACTGAGGGCATAGCCAAGCCCTGGGATTGTACAAGACTAATTCCTCAGTGTCTTGGAACAGTTGTACATTACTATATTTTATAGGTTTGCCTTTTGAATTAGTCAGGTGCCATATAGGCCCAACCCCAGTTTACTGTTCAAAAGGGATCATTACAACGACATGGTCTGTCTGGGGTCTTCTATGTGGTGTGACTATTTTCCTGATGAAACCTAGAAGAGTCCATGTAATGCAAGTTGGTCAAAAGCCAGCCAACTATTTTATAAAAAAAAGATATGCCATTAGATGCTTATACACGTACACATTTTTTTTTCAATTATTTAGAGTTTGAGTTTGTGAATTGGATATATCAATTGGGAGCTGTACAACAAACATAAAATGTGCTTTATTCGATTTTAAACTTGTGCGACCATATTCCTTCATAAGACCACAAGAAATTATTTTAAAAAGGGAAAGTAAATTTTCTTTATGGGTTTGGGTTTTAAAAAACAATGATCTGAAGTTGAAGATCATAGTACAAAGAAAACCTTGGGGGTAGAGCTGAAAAGCTACAAATACTTGTGCCCATTTCCCCCTCTTTTTTCCTGATTGATTTATACGCCTTTTCATTTGATTTTTTGCCCAGTCTTTGTTTTACCTGTTATAAAAGAAATTCTGTGATGTATGCTAAGCTGCAGTCGTTTCTGTTTTCACATTCATTTCACTATTTCCTTGCAGATGTCAGAGTTAATTAATCAGAAATCTTCAGTACAAGGCAAAGTACCTTCAGGATACTTTAATGCTATGTTTGATTTAAGTGGTTCTTGGCTTAATGATGCTGCAGATTCCAAGCATCTTGCTTTTGATGGTTATTTTATCACGTTATACTGTTTGCACCTAACAGCATCTCCACTAGTACTCCGAGACAAAGTAAAAAAGTCTGTTCCTTCTCACTGGAATCCGGCATCCTTATCTAGGTAGTTTATTTCTTTTACTCTTTTTAGAGTGTTTTTTTAACATTAGAATTTAGCAAGACCTTGTCAACAATTGGAGAAAAGCTAATGACTGACAATGTCGTTATGCATTTTTCCCCCCTTGTACTTTTCATGTCTCTAGAGTATTTGACATTTTCTACATTTGCTAGACATGGGCTTCCCTGAAAATTGTATGTACTTGTGATGTAGGGCATGTTAATCTTTGTAAGCCTAGGTTCAAGACTGGTCTTAACAAGATTCAAGACATCCTTTTGGTCCAAGGAAAAGTGTTCTTGGTAGTTCTAGGCTATTTACTATAATAGTCATTATTTAAAGAAGTGCTATAGATTATAAGTTTGCTGGAAACTGATTATTTATTAATCTTTTTTTATTTTTTATTTTTAAAATCTCCGAACGTGAAAGGTTTAAGAAGATTTAAATACAAAATAGTTGTGGACACAATGATATTAATATGATGCTGCATCTAAAAATTGTTTCCTTATGGTAAATGGATCTAGATTTCCAGTAGGATGTTTGTGCACGTGTATACTTGGTTTGTAAATGAATGCACATAAAAGAACACATTATTCCACAGAAAAAGGAAATAATGGGAATTATTCAATAAGCTTAGCTGAAGTAGTTGTGCATGCTAGGTTATTTTCTTCAGCTCGAAAAATAAGAATATGGGACATCATGAAATCAGCCCGCATAATTGCCTTCCTTGTTATGAAACACCGTTGGGTTTTCTATAATGTCTGATGTAAGATGAATGGTTCCACCATTATAAAATTCCTTGGTTTCTAAGGCTTCAATTTTCCGATGTTAAGTCATGTCTGAGTTGCAATTTATTTGGAATTTTAATCGTGTTTAACTTAACAGGTTTATCCAAACATATGGAACTCACGTAATTGTGGGTTTGGCTGTTGGAGGTCGAGATTTAATTTGTGTTAAACAGAGACCATCTTCTGGAATTCCTCCTGCTGAACTCCGAGGATATTTGGAGGACCTTGGAGATTGTCTGTTTACAGATGGCAAGAGTCCTTCTCTGCTAGAGAGGAAGGCGAGAGATGGAAAACAAAAGGTATATTATTTTTATAATTTGGTTTCAGATGTGACTAAAAATGAAATATTTAATTGATATTTCTGGTCCATTTGTATAGGTTCCCGAGGTCTTTACTCGTTTGTTGCAGTCGAACTCCATGCAATTTACCAGCATCACAGAAACATCAAGCAAGGATGTAATGCTCTAAATACCTTGTAAATTCTAAATAACAATTTGTGAGCTTTGCATATATGAACTAATTTGGAACAGGGCCTTTCAATTATTTCGTCAAAAAGAGGAGGGGATATATTTTCACAAAGCCATTCCAAGTGGCTCCAGACAGTGGCTTCTAACCCAGAAGCAATTTCGTTCAAACTTGTACCAATTACTTCTCTCCTTACGGGGGTTGCAGGGAGTGGCTATCTTAGTCATGCAATCAACTTATATCTACGCTGTAAGTGCCCTCTTAACCAGTATCCTTCACACATCCTTTTCTTGTGATTTACTATGCTAACACCCCAGTCAGCATGATACAGTTTTTAAAGAATGATGTATAAGAATTGAGTCTGAAGATATGTTCAGCATATTTTCAGGATTAACTAATTAAGTCTCCGTCAATTTGATTCCCATTTTTATATTATAGCATATCATTGTATTTCATATAGCAATATCATCTAAAATGATTTTCCTGCCAGACAAGCCTGTTCCAGAGGATTTACAGTATTTCTTGGAATTCCAAGTCCCCAGACAATGGGCCCCTTTGTTCTGTGAGCTGCCTCTTGGGCATCAAAGAAGAAAAGCTTCCTGTCCTCTGTTGCAGTTCTCTTTCATGGGTCCCAAGACTCATGTTAACTCTACCCAGGTAATTTATCTCTCTCCAGTCTCCATGCAATACATAATCATGCATCCCTCATAATAGTGCTTCTCTCAGGCTAAATGTTTGGGTAAAAATCATCTCTGGTAGGAATTTAGTTCTGGATTTTTCCTTCTTCCAATGGTATTTTTTTTAGGTTTTGTTTTTTGTTTGTGGTTCTTTTTAAGAACTGAGATGTTGGAACCATATAAATCTACAAAGATTTGAGGTAAGAGTAAGCTTGAGGATCCATAATAGTTAAGAAGAAGACTTCATTTATAGAAGGTTTAACATCTTACATTAACCATAGGGGTTACTAATGTCTGGTGGAACATCTTACTGTATATGCTGTTAATCTGGCATGGAAGAGTGGTCTGATACTGGGAATGCTTAAGGGAAGCTAGCATTTTGGATTCTTTAATTGTTTTAAAGAATTTGTAGAACATGGATGGACACTATTAATATGAAACTGCACGAACTTTTCCCTGGTGATACGAGTCTATAGACCTCTAAAGAGTGGTGGCGAGGCAACAATATCTGTATCTTTTTCTCTGAAGAGCAGAAGAGTTGATCTTCTCTCCCACTGTCTCAATTTGACTTCTGTAGTATGGTTTCTTTCTGAGGAGTGAGGACACAAATGGAACTGACGAATAAAATGTTTACGGAGGTTGTTCATGTAGGACACACCTTATCGCCTTGTTCTTACATATTTTTATGGTTGTCTTTTTCAGCATATATATTCCAAGACTTTAGTTCAGGTTTACATTTCTTGACTACTTAAAATCTCTCATCCTGGAAATTTTCTAGGTTACAAGTGGTCAAAAACCAGTTGTTGGCTTGCGCTTGTTCCTAGAAGGGAAGAGATGCAACCGGTTGGCAATACACGTACAACACCTCTCTAGCCTTCCAAACATTATGGCGTTTGCTTGTGCTAACTCCACTATTTCTAAACCATGTCAATGGCGAGGTTCGGATGACTATGAATCTAGTGACCAATTCTTAGATCCGGTCAGATGGAAGAGATATTCAAATGTGTGCTCATCAGTAGTTAAGCATGACCCCAACTGGATAAAAGGTGATGAACCAGGTGGTGCTTTTGTTGTGACTGGTGCTCAGCTCATCAGCAAGGGGAATTGGCCAAAGACGGTACTTCATCTCTATTTGCTCTTTACATACCTACCCAACTGCACTATTAGGAAAACAGAGTGGGCAGCTGCACCAGAAACTTCTCGCAAGTCTGGTTTCCTCACGAATCTTAGCACAACTTTCACATTCACTCAACGCAACGTTACTGATGCACCAAAGCAGCTTCCGGCTGCACTGAACTCTGGCATATACCCTGATGGCCCGCCTGTGCCGCTTCGCTCTGGAAAGCTGCTTAAATACATCGATGTGGGTGAGGTTGTGCGGGGTCCACACGACACTCCAGGACATTGGTTAGTAACCGCTGCTAAGCTAGTGACCGACGGCGGTAAGATTGGTTTGCATGTTAAATTTGCATTACTGGATTATTTACCGGAACCATAGTGTTTGTATATATGGAGTGATTGTCTGGGTAAGATCATATTGATTTGTTTTGATAACTTCAATTTTAAATGTAGAGTATGTATTGCTGGAGGAATTTGATAGCTTTTTACAGAAGCAAATTACCAAGTTATTGGTGGAAGAAATATAAGCAAATTACCAAAGAAGTGGCTACATCTGATCCTAATATTGCTTCCCAAGACTATATTGTTTGGTCCCCGACTTAAATGACGTGGCAGGGGCATTTTATGCTTAATTGTTACTCTATCCGTTCCAAGATTAGAGATAAAATTTGATTTTTGATGTCAAATGAGGACATATTAAAATTTAAAATTGATATGATCTAAAAAAATTTAGAATGAAATAAATTTTGTGATTAATAGTTTTTGTTATATATAATACAATTATAATAATTTTATTAATTAAAAATAAATAAATTCATATTAATTTGAAGTTTAATACGTTATCGTTTGACTTCAAATTTAATTTTGAAAGAGAGAGTGTACATTTTAAATTCCAATGCATGAGGAGAAGATCCAAGTTACCAATCAATTTAGGCAATTAATAATGTCAGAGCAATAATTATGTTGTCAGATTAAATATACGTTTAAAAATATTATTATATATATATATTTTTTTTTGACGCAAACAATAATAGATTTATTCATTCAAATCTGCAGTAATTACATTCGAGATAAAAGAGGGACAAACAGTTTCAAAGACCCTCTGACCAGACACAGAACATGCAGCTCTAGCTAAGTTATGGGTTACCACATTCGCTGATCGTCTAATAAACGTTACACGACACTGATTTATCGCCTTACAAATATTTTTATATTTATTTTAGTGTCATTTTAAACTTTGAGCTACATTTATCACTTGATAGCACAATTATTGCTTTGATATATTATCAGTGAGCATTTAACTCAAAATAAAAATATAAGGAAGTTAAAGAAGAAGTTTATGGGTTAAAAGGATTTTTAATTTAAAAGTGTTACATTTAAGAGTATTTTCATTATATAATATATATGTAATAGTAGAAGTGTCTCGTGTAAAAGAACTTTTTGGCTAAATAAAATTTTAGTGATTTAAGAATTGGGTTTATATTTAAATTTAAATAATTATCAAAATTTATATAAAATGAATCTAAAAATTGTTTGCTCGTTATTTATTTATTTGAAGTAGTTGATAATTTTTCCATTTATTCATTCTCAGTACAACAAATATTAACAAGTTACATAATACTCCCTCCATCAATTCCGAATATTTACACTAATTCAAATATTTTATATGTATATCAATTATCAAATGTTAATCATTTAATGTTCGGTCGAGACTGATATTTTATTATTTTTTATATATCCTATTGCATTCAGAAATCTGAAACCCAACAGCTTACGTATGATATTAATTCAGAAACAGTTGCATCTCGTTGGTTAGAGGAATGTGATGACTTAGGCATCATTAAATTTATTTTATTTTAAATTTTTATTAATCATATTAATTTTAAAATTTAATATATTATCGTTTGACATAAAAAATTAAATTGTATTTTTAATTTTAAAACGAAAAGAATATAATATTAGAAAATTTTAAATTAAATTAAATTTAGGTTAGACATCCTGTTTTATGTAACAAGAATCTCCTCCACCGAATGACTTTTGTCCTGCCTTATCTACTAGCGAGCAATTGAAAGAGCTTCCCCCCTTATCTAAAGGTAAGGAACTCAGTACTCCTTGAGTAAGGTGAGTCTTGTGAATGGAGAAAATTGCGTTAAAAATAGCTATTTATTTGTGGGTCCGATCGTAACTCGATTCAAATTAATCGGGACTTAATAGTTGTCGGATACCCAAGAGTGGGAACCTAAAAAAAGAAAAAAAAATACATGCCACATGGTTAATTTGAAAAATATCATGGCGGCCATCTTTTAATACATTAATGTTATTTAGTCCGCTTTACCAGCGGCCTGGAAGGAGTGAACTAAGAACGAACCGACTATATCGACGGTTATTTTCAGCTGTGTACCTCTTTAATTAACGTACGAGTTAATATGACACAAAAGCTGATTCAAATTTGCCATACTCATTTTTTCCCTTATTCTCATTTTTTCCCCTTTTATCCCCCACTCCGTAATAACTCCTAGTTCCTATCTAATCTTTTTTTGCCCCTTAAATGGATCATATAGTTTTGTACCAATTACATTAATCTAACTAATCTTGGCATATACATAGGCATAAATTATGTAATATTAAGTTTGGATCGAAGGAATGGAATGAAGAGTGAATGATTCATTCCATTCTAGTTGGAATAAGTTATTCCATATGTTCTCTCTCTCCCAAGGAACCAAACACATTTTTTTTTCCATTCCAATCGCAATCAAACACAATTTTTTTCATTCTATATGAATGAGTCATTTCATTCTCACATTTATTACTCCAATCCAAACGTAGCATAAACGTATCAAATATGTTGTCTCAAATAATTTCTTAGTTATATGACATCATTATATTGATTACATACATTTTTTTTTGTGATTGACTATGTTAGAATGCAACTTATTCTTCATTATTTAGGACAAAATAAAATAAAATAAAGACAGCTAACATTATGTTAGTTTTTTGTATAAGATCTATTTGTCTAGGAGTTTAATATTTTGATTCAAATGATATTCAAATGATGTGGTATGAGCAAGAAAAGTTATACCTTATCGCAATAGAGTACCCAAACTTTATGAAAAATTATATATCATGGAGATATATATAAATATATTATCTATTTTATAAATGAGGAAGAAAAAAAAATTCATCAATCTTGAAGTTGTTTCACTCTTTTTCTCCTTTTTCACTTTCTTATTTTTACTAATTTTACTCCCCCATTAGCATAACTTCTTCCTCTTTTAACTTTTTTTACTCTTATTTTCTTTACGTGCATGTGTGTCAGATGACTAGTATATACAATGATCTTCTATTTGCTCGTAGGACCATTATATATAAATATTCTATTTTTGTGGAATAACCGTCAAATATTTGATGATGAATTAATGAACTGCTGGTAAAAGTATGTTTATATATTTAAGTCTTTTAAATTGCGACGTGCATGAGGTTAACGTTCCACAGATTAACCAATTATTTCTATTATTTTTTTTTAGATAATCGGGAGTTTTCCAATCGCAGTCGAACTAATCTCCACGAAGATCCCGTGGCCCATTAATCATTTTCTGGCCTTGAGAAATTATAATTATTTATAGTTTTATACTGCCTAAAAATGAGCACAATAAACTTATTAAAAACAAGCATAGTATATATCTTCTAAACTGCAGGTTGAAGGAAGCTGCTCAGCATTTTTCCTGTCAATTTATATTACTTAAATAACGCGCATATTTCATAGTAAGAAACGTCATGGCTTTTCTAGAATCTTAAGCACAAAGATCTAAATGTGGTAGTATAAATAACGAGAGTTTTGGTAACAATATATGATTAAATTGAATTCAATCGATATATATATATATATATAGATAATTATATATACTATTTAAAAATGGAGCCAACCTTATATCGGGCCGCGATGAAAGGTGATATAGATGTTCTAGTCCGATACGTTGATCAATTTGAGACTCAATTGACACCAAAAGACAATACTGTCCTCCATATCGCCGCCATGCATGGGAAAACCCAAGGCGTGAAGAAGATATTACGAAATTGTCCTCCTTTATTAGGCCGAGTTAATTCGCAAGGTGAGATGCCACTTCACGTTGCTGCAAGGGCAGGCCACGCTGGCATAGTCCAAGCACTCTTTGACTTTGTGGACGGGCAAAAGAATGACATTGAAAGCGGCCGATTTAGCCGGGAAATGCTAGGGGGAAAGAATGTTGAGGACGACACGGCCCTTCACATTGCGGTGCGAAATGGTCATCTTGATGTGGTGAAATTGTTACTAGAAAAAGATCCAACATTTTCATATCGGCCAAATAAAGCAGAGGAGACTCCACTATATTTGGCTGGGGAGAAGGGATTTGATGGGATTGTGTCCGAAATATTGAAGACTTGCACATCACCATGGTATGGTGGCCCTAACGGTAGGACTGCTTTGCATGCCGCAGTAATTTTCGGTTCTCAAGGTACGTACTTCTTTTCATTTTGACACCAACGTTTAAAAATTTTCAATGTTATAATCGATGTTCATATATATATATATATATATATATATATATATATATATATTTGGTTCAACAAAAATGTGACATTTTATATATGTATCTATTCGTACATGATTGTATATACACTTTTTTTTTTCTTCTTCTTCAGAATGTTGTACAAAACTGTTGAATTGGAGGGGAAGTCTTGCCAAAGAAGCAGATGTACATGGATGGACACCACTTCACCATGCAGCATACCTTAGTCAGGCGCAATTGGTTGAGAATTTGCTTAACTTGGATAAATCATTAGCATACCTTACTACATATGAAAATGATGGCAAGAACACGTCTCTTCACATAGCAGCTAGGCAAGGCCATGTGAATGTGATCAAAGTGGTCCTTTCAAGTTGCCCAGATTGCTGGGAGATAGACAATATCAAAGGCCAAAATATTCTTCACATTGCTGTGGAAAGTAATAAAGATAATGTTGTTGAATATATCAAAAACAATTCCCGTCTCAATGGCCTTATTAATCAGAAAGACAATGCGGGCAACACCTGTGACCCGCAACTGCTTGCTGCCCCAACCGATCATGTGCCAAATAATATTGAGGTACATTTCTAATTTTTCTACATGATATATTGCTAATGAAACTAACAACTTATTTCTTAGAGGGAAACATGAAACAAAAACACTAATATTAGTGCCATGTTCTTAATATCTTCTTGGCAAGTGAGAGACCGGCCCACACACTCCACCGTGCACTTCTTCCAAAAATTTTAAGAATAATTTTATATTCTCAAATATACCATGATCGCTAAGCACAAGTATTTGCAGACTATAAATACCCCCAACGAATTAAGACGTACCGATGCTTCTACTGATCTGCGGTCGCGAAATTCGGTGTCTAATTTATCAGCAGATAGCCAAAATATTAATAGCACAGAATCCCTTAGAAAAATGGCGGACACGCATATGATTGTGGCTGCACTCGTAGCAACAGTAACCTTCACGGCCGGACTGGCCATGCCGGGTGGATACTATGGAAATGATGCTGCCAACCCGGGTACGGCAATTCTTAGCAGAAATGCAGCTTTCAAAGGATTTATTGTAACGGATACAGTAGCATTGATGTTATCAATTACAGCAATTATCTATTATTTTGACATGGCGAGGTGTGCAGATAATGAGAAGCTTAAGAAAATGTGCAGCATGGCCGGTTTGGCCGTGACGGAGGCGTTGATGGCAATGATGATTGCATTTGTTACAGGAACATATGCTGTGTTAGCTACTAGTAATTCATTAACCCTTGCAATAGCTACTTGTGTTCTTGGCTCTATAGCTATTTTGACTAATTACTTGTATTTTCTGGGGTATTTTTGTGGTTGTATTGCTGAGGAATTAGATGATACATAGGCCATAAGGGACTGATCGATGGCTACAAGTTTGCATAATTTTGTGTGATGTTTTTTAATTCCACATTTCCTTTTTTTTTTATTTTAAATGTATTACTTTTCGTCAATATTTATATATAATTAAATATTGGACCTCATATTATAATGGCCGGCATTCTAATTAATTAATTAATTAATTAAATTTCAATGGAATAACTTTGATATTAAGCTGATGCACTAATTAATTGATTTCCTTAAAAATTTCATCCCCGCCCTCTATTTATAAATCTATCACTACTTCTCATCTCTTATTCCTCTTTACCAATTTTGTAGGGTTAATAATTGAATTGACAACTTATTGATGTATTAAATATTCTTCCATGTTTTCAATGGAAATTTGTTACCTAGGTTACATATTGAAACAGGCTGTCATATACTCCCTCCATCCCATAATAACTGTCGCTTTAGCTTGATGCCCATGGATTAAGAAAAATATTTAGTGCTATCATTTATTAATTAAAATTGGTGTGAAATTTCATCACTACCCCTTTATGGGAAGTTGAAAACTATTAATACAAGAAAAAAATTTCTTGGGACAATGTGAGAAGGTAGGGGTGATATAGGAAAGTAAATAATTTATTCTCTTAGAAAGTTGTAAACGACAAATAAATTGCATGGGTTATAGAAAATATTGCATTAACCTATGCAATAAAAACTATAGTATTTATCGATATAACATTTTTTATAACTCATGCAATAAAAAATTAAAACTTAATTAGGGTGAAGTTGGTGCAAACTTTACCATAACCAGATCCATTCCTTATTATCACGTCTTGAATTTAACGACTATATATATATATATATATATATATATATATATATATATTGTAGAATAAAATAAACTTTGACAACTTAATTACTGCACCATTCAGTTATAATTCGACTTAATTAGAGCTCGAATGAATGAATGAATGAATGATGTTGGTGGAAATATCTTTAAGTTTCCATGAAAGTTTGGGCTCATAAGGTGAGTAGTATTTGTAACCAATCTGCACCTATAAAAAGATTTAAGCTACTTTTTCTGATGGTAATTAATTCTCACTAAATTCCCATTAAATCAACAACATTATGGTGATTTAGTTTAGAGTCGGGGCATCTAACCAAATACTTTCGGCCTATAAAATAAGTTAAGTTCCTTGAGATTAATTAATTAGTTCATGGCTGACAAAACTCTGCATCCAACTAGGCTAGTTTCAGCTGAAAATATCAAATTTTATTTGTGAAAAATAATAGTAATTTTTTAAAATAGATGATAAAAATTATTTTACATAATAAGTAAAGAAAAAAAGAGAGGGTGAAATCATAATTTTAATAAAAACAAGTACCGACTTAATTGTAACTTTTGAATTCATTTCATATAATTTTAAATTCTGACTTATTAATATCCCCCCAACTCTTTAAAATAATAATAATAAAAAAATAATATCAAACACAACTGTATTTACAACACAAATTTATATAACCAACATCAATACACATACATTCACAAAATCAATTTCACATACTCAATTTATATATATAACCAATATCAATACGCATACATTCACAAAAAAAACAAAGAAAGTAATATTACTAGAAACCTCATCAAAATTTATAAGAACAAGAACTGCCCACAATTAAAGCCAAATCTCCAGGTTAAAGTACCTACCTATACCCTACCTCAATGTTTCAAAATTCAACTAACTAAAACTTACATGGGGCTAAACTAATTTGTCACACTTTTATCATGAGAAACTAAACGAAGCTACCAATAAAGTTTCTAATTACGTTGAGATAAACAACATTTTATACAAGAGTATATAATTATAATATGGACAATAAGGTAAATCCTCTCTCTCTCTCTCTCTCTATATATATATATATATATATGGTTTTTGCTTCAAAAAGATGATATGTAAAATTTTAAATTTCAAAATAAATGTAAATTATTTATCTTTTTTAATGAAAAAAAATTATATATAGTACTACTTGTGTTCCAAAATTAGAGTTCCATTTAAAAAAAAAATCATTTTTCAATCAATTTGTGAAAGTTTAAATTGAAAATGACTTTGGATTTATTTGATTTTCATAAATGCAATAATAATATTGTAAAGCACATAAAAATTTATTTCCAAATTAAAAAATTATTATTTAAAAATTATAATAAATTCACATCATAATTTAAACCGAAGAAATTTCATAAATTAAGTAGTATCTCTTTATATATGTTGAATTGGAGGTAGTAATATTTACTATTAGAGTGAGCATCCAAACCGCACACGAAATCATTTAAGTGCAGTTTGACAAATTCAAAACCGCACATGAAACTCTTTGTGACTGGTGCGGTGCGGTTTCATTTGGTGCGATTTCGGTTCTAAAACCAATTGAAACAATAAAATTTTATGCAATTTAAATTAACAATTTAACAATATCACACAATATTAAATATCACTTTGATAACACACACAACCTTACTTATATTGTTTTGTCTAAATAAAAACTAAACATAGTAGAGTAATACGATGTAAATTATTAGAGTAGAATATAATAGAGTAAACAAAAGTTAAATACAATATATCTTTGCTACTCAACTCTTAGTAACAATATGCTGTAATATTATTAGTAACAATATGCTATAATAATCTACAAGCTACTCTACCACATTATAGCATATTGTTACTAAGAGTAGCTCAATCATGTTACAACATATGTTAACAAAGATCATATATAAAGTAATATTACAATCATAATACAAAAGTCAAAACATTATAGGCTACTTTATCAACATGGTGCGAATTCGGTTT